>JACGAQ010001451.1:0-59761 GCA_014119065.1 Orius insidiosus | reverse complement strand
TGTGTCAGACAGTGTGTCCGACACGCTCCTCATTCAGAAGCCATCGGCGAACGAAGCCATACGCGCACGCATACACGTGGCATACAAAACGCGCGAGTACCCCGAACGAACCAAGCGACCTTCCGCCGTCAACCTGTGGCGCGTAGTTGTACCGAGATCCGGCGAGGTGCATCAAGCACCTCCGCCACCCCCGGGGCCGGAATGGGGCAGTTATGCGCCATGGCCTCCGGCAGTTCCGCCGCCTCCTCAACCACATCATCTTCACCAGCATCATCAACCTCCGAGATCCAGCCTCAAAGAGAACACTCAGAAGCGACGACTGCGACGACGCTTTCTCTGAAGAATCATCCAAAGAACAGTACGTAGAGATTTTAACGCATATTCATGTTAACATTTTAATTTATAACTCGGCTCCCAGTGTACCCATCTTCCTCAAATTTTGCCAAAACTTTCTTTATTACGTTTTGAAAAATATCCCAAAATTTGAAATCGATTGATGAACAAGAAATTTTAATATTTAGCTTCAAAATCCCTGCTATCTTCTTCTCTGTTGCCTACAGTCCAGAAATTTCAATCTACAATATCTGTCGTAAAATTTGTGTGGATTTTTCTTTTAAAAAATCAAGTTCGAAAATTAATTTTTAAAAAAAAAAACTAAATTTTTGTGTTATGTTGTTTTTGTGCCTCGATTTCAATGAACCGTTCTTGGATATTTTTTAATGCTTACGTTTTGTGTCATCGTTGACATAAAGTGATTGAAAAGCGTCGAAATATCGACAAGCGTGGTCGATTGAAAGTGGCCCCTAATTTGCCTTTTTTTAAAAAAACAACTATGAATTTTTAGATGTTCTTCTCCCGGTGATGCAGACTCCTGTCAGATGTTAAGCCGTAAAAAACGACGTGGGATTATCGAAAAAAGACGTCGTGATCGTATAAACACCTCCCTCCTCGAACTACGACGTTTGGTACCGTCCGCCTTCGAAAAGCAAGGATCGGCCAAACTCGAAAAAGCCGAAATACTTCAGATGACAGTCGACCATCTCAAAATCTACATAGCAAAGGTATATCCATAGTTCTCATCCCTTAAATTATACGGTAGTTAGAGAGATGCAGGTGGGTGCAGGGGCCGTGGGAACGTCCAAACTCCCATGCCGGAAGAGGAAGCTAAGACCATGTGTCCCGCGCAACAGGTGCCTGCCTGCCCTTGACCATCTCGAGTAAACCACTATTTCCTCAAGCTTGTCAATCTACCCTAATTTTTCGTCATGTTCAACAGTTATAAATAATATTTGAAAAATTAAGCTAAAAAGCCATGTCCTCCTTCGAAAAGCTAGGATTGTTAAAACGAAATATTGAGGAGGAAACTACTCAATATAGGTAAACTTTAAAAATAAAGCTAATTAAGTTATCAATTATAGCCGACCTTTTCTTCCCAAGAAGCACATTTTCGGGCGTTTTTTTTTCTCCGTATTTCAATCTATAACTCCGATTTTTCTGGATATTCTGCATTCTAACAAATTTTTTTTGGCCGAAAAATCCTAATTCAACAAAATTTCGTTCTTTTTCGGCTAATAACACCGGAGTTTGGGCGTTTTCCAATGTTCTTATGCCAAAAAAATCCCTTTTTCTCGGGATTCCTTGCTCATATAAAAGAGGAACCTCCATTTCAAAGCATTATTTGGAGTGCTCCCTATTTTTTAGGTCCAAACTCCCTGAATTATGGGCCAAAAACCCCGCTATACGCCTGGGCTTTCCCTTTCATTTTTTGAAAGTTAAAAAAAAAATTTTTTTCGTGATTTTCAATATTTATTTTGAAATTTGATAGGTGAAAATATAAAATGAGTCAAAAGGGTGCCCCCATAATATTGATGCGTGAAATAATCCTTCTTGACTCTTATCTACAATGGAGAAACGCTTATTCTGCAGAAAAAAATGTAGGGACGATGTTTTATTAATTTTTGAAAGGTCAATTTTTGTACAAACAGTATTATAAGAAGGGACATCGGGGTTGATTCGCATGGAAAATATACAAGTAGGAAAAGGAACGGGTTACCCCTAAAAGGATCTAGGGCGTGTGAACTAAGGGGTAGTACGAACTTTTCGAGTAGGGGTGAGAACTCCGGTCGGGGCGAACTTCCCACGAATACCCCGACATCTGCCCTCCCACCTTCTTTTTTCCCTCTCCCTCCGCTACGTTCTGATACTACTTATCTGACCATGGGAGACTCATATTTGCACGACAACAAATACGTTTTTATTCCCCTTTTATTTCCGTCCCCTCATTTTCGAAAAGACCTTTATCTTCAGGTTTTTGTGATTTTTACACACCATTAACATTTTTTTAAAAGAATTCTATTTTCATTCATTTTTGCAAAATCTAGACGATTCCCACAAAATCCCCCTTTTGAATTAAATAAACGGTTTTGATACCCAGGCTTTTGTGGGCGTTAATTTTAATATTTAAAATGACATTTTTGGCGACTAACTAGGTCAAATTGACGAAATTATAAATTTTCCACATAGCTAATTATATACAGGGTAGTTCAGTTTATTCGTCATAAACAGAGTAAATCTGTCCGCTCACCTCAACTCAATCCGTTTAGGAGTCATGATTTTTTTTAAAATAGCAAAACGTCGTTTTTTCCCTAAAGTGTCTATTGGAGACCGGCGTATAATTATGCATACGGATTTTGTAAAAGGATTACGACGAAACTATTCATCGGATTTTCTTATATAATATTTTTGGAAAGAACTCGTCAAAGCCTACAAAATGGCTGACGGTTTTTTTGGAAAAAATATTTTAGTCGAAAAATAAAATTTCTATTTTCCAAAGAAAAACTTTTTCGGAAAAACTGCTCCCAAGATCTTATAGGCATTTCCAAAATAAGAAGAATGAGCTTTTGTAAAAAATTTTCCGACGATTTTAGTGCTCAAATATAGGAAAGTAATTTTAGGCATCTTCCCTCTCTGTCTAACACTTGGTTGAATTTTGTGGTCGGATCCGCCTTAAGGCCTTAGGTAAAATGCGATTTCTTCCACAACCTGTTTTACCTTTTTTTTCATCCCCTTTATTTTTTAAAAGTTGCCTACCATCCGGTTCTTAGATCATTTTGTCAGGTAGAAAAAAAAAATGTTCCGGAAACTTTCGATTTCCTGGGTTAGCGGGTTTTTAGGTAAGAACCGTTAGCCGTTTTCAAAGGGGTTGAACCCGGGTGGGAATCCGGGTGGGAACACATGTCTGTAGTAATAATCCCTTCCCATTCAAAAAAGCGAGATTCATTCAATGAAAGACTAATTTTTTGTTTTATTTTTAGGTTTGGACAATATGTATGACCCGACGAAAGTGGCGATGGATTATCACAGTATTGGGTTTAGAGAGTGCGTGACTGAAGTCGCTCGATATTTGGGGACTGTGGAAGGGCTCGATCATCAAGATCCACTACGATTACGGTTGATGTCTCATCTTCAATGTTTCGCAGCACAGCGTGAACTTTCGAAACAGCCACCGTTACCTTGGCCGCCGTATCCTCCCCAAACGCAGCACGACACTTCCGGATCTTCCACCGGAAATACGTCGTTCGAAAGTAACAATTCGAACTGCGAAATTTCACCTCCGCCTCCACCTCCTTCGACGACAAGCACGTTGACCACTTTGACACCCGCGGCTCCGTCCACATATCAGCACTATCAGTACCATCAAATACCTCAACCGCCGCCTTATCAAGAATACAGCACACCGCAAAAACCTTAGGCCCTGGGGCGGTACGGAACTCGCCTATTAAATTTTAAACAAATTTTATTTTGCACAAACCGCTAAGTCATTTTTCAAGCTTTAATCGATTGTTATCCCCCATCAATTGTATATAAATCCTTTTAAGATTTTTTTTATATCATAATTTTCTATTTTATCGCACATTTCGTGCTGTTTTCGATTGTGATCTCTGTATATAAGACTATTTATTCAGTGAATTTTTTACGTAGAAAATTTTTATACGAGTGACAATAAAGTTACAAAATTTTATAACTTAAAAAAATTTAAATAACAACCTAAAATTATTCTATTCTAGAGAAGCCAACGATGGATTATCAACACAAAGAATATGTGAGGGCGAACTCAACAAAACGTAGTTTCGAGATATTCGCATTTTAAAGTTTTATAAGGGCGAACTCAACAGAAAAGTCATGCCCTGGAATGGGAAAAAAAGGAGTGGGGGTTGTGGACTAGGATGTGGAGTTCGCCCTTCGTACCCGCTCGGATATCGCAGTTAAAGCTTTACCGCATATCGGTTTTTACGTATTTTAAAGGGAAAAACGGGCAAACTCAATATAAAAATTATATGGGTGTATTCATCAAAAGGTCTAGAATCTGAAAATGAAAAAAAAATTGTCCGATGTTGAGTTCGCCCTTCGTACCCGCTCGGATTTCGCAGTTAGATCCGCATATCGGTTTTACGTATTTAAAGGGGAAAAAAGGGCGAACTCAACATAAAAATTATATGGGGTGTATTCACCAAGAGGTCTAGAATCTAAAAATGAAAAAAAAAATTTGTCCGATGTTGAGTTCGCCCTTCGTACCCGGAGCGCCTCATATCTTATGAACTCCACCCACTTAAAAATACTGAATTATATTTATTCAGAGACGGTGAAAACGCAATGCTTATTGTACGAAAATTTCATTCCTAAGATAACGACATCGATTTTGTTGCTCTGATTACGAGTTTGTTAGATCAATAAAGAAGGTTATTTTCGTTTTGGCATATTTCGCTTTTTCAAGATGATATTAGTGCGGATTATACACCAAGGGGAGCAGGTACTGCGGATTATACACCAAGGGGAGCAAGTACTGCGGATTATACATCAGGGGGAGCGTAGTGCGGATTATACTCCAAGGGGAGCAAGTAGTGCGGATTTACTCCAAGGGGAGCAAGTTACCTTGCCGAAATCTAGGAACGCGGCAGCTCTTTTGGCCTTTCTCGAAAGAATGTTATTAGAGAGTTCAGGGAATCGTAATTTTCCCTTCCCGTATACGACTCACAAAACGGGAAAGGTCTTCTCGAAGAGGCTTTATAACCCAGTTTCAAAGAGTCGTTCCGACTCAGTTAGTTCACAATGTTCTCACCAGAGCAAATTCATGAATCATAACATGGTTTTCTTAACTATAACAGTACATAGAAATTACCTATCCCCAAAACGTTCCCGCAATTTTCACTTAGCGTGGTTATAAAGTTTCTTGTAGTTTTAACTTCCAAAATTCTTCCAAAAAGTACGGAATCAATTTCTTTCCTCGATTTTAGCTAATTTGAGAAACTAGTTGATTTCCGAACCCGAAACTAAACTAGTAATAATAACCTTCGTAAAATATAACCTTAAGTTTACTCAGAGTCGGGAAGTGAGTCAAATGAGTCGTTCTCGTATACGACTCAGCTGAGTCGGATCGTATAACGATTCCGGCTAGAGGCTCCAGTCATGACCTTGGGTGAGTCGTATACGGGAAGGGCAAATTACGATTCCCTGAACTCTCTATTGTGATACTTCAATAGATTGTTTTCAGGCCTTTGGGGGCTGTACTACCAACGAATTTAATTTTTAAAAATAAAAAAGTTGGACAAATTTTTGATGGAGTTGAAAAAAAAAACTCTAAGAGGCCAAGCTTTGAAAAATATAAAGGGTTGTAAAAACGTTTCTTCGGGGCACAATAAACTTCTAGTACCTACCTAATTCTACCGTAAAAAAATGTTTATTAGCCGACTATAAAAAATAGAGATAAACGCAAAATCGATGTTTTTTTCTGCCTAAAGCCTTATCGCGTTAAAACATTTGTTATGTCAAAAAATATTTTGACTTTTAAAAGACAATTGAACTGCCAAATGAGAGAATAAAAAAATCCCCTTCCTCGACGTACCCCAAAATCCGGGGAATAACAAAAGTCACCTTGTTTACACTTTGGAAAATGAAACGCCTTTGAATGCGCCCCTTAGGCAATTCAGGGCAGCAGCTTTGTGTTGGTTCTTTGTGCTCCCTAAAAAAAAAAGAAAAAATTTTTTTTCTTTAGTTTTAAATAATTTACTTTTATTTCAAACCATTAATAATATTAAATAAAAGGTGCACCTAAAATTTATAAATTTCCTCCCTTTTCTTTAAAATAAAAGGAGAGTTGCAGTTTGAAAAAGAAGGACCGTTTTCCAGGAGGGTATTAAAATAAATTCTCATTGAGGATGTTAAAAATCTGTTTTTTACCCAATTAAGGAGTAAAAAAAACCCTAGTTTAACGGTTCCTACTAGTTTTTACACCCTTTTTTTTCCATCCCCTTATATTTGAAAAAGCCTAACAAATTCTGAAGTATGTTTAAATAAAATTTTTAACCCCTTTTCAAATAAAAAGCTTCCTAGGACATTAAAAAAACAAACTTTTTAAAACTTGTTTCTTTTAAGATTTAATTACGCTGATGAAAACCACGAGGACTTATAAAAGAACTCCCATCTTGAGAAGAGAAGATCGAACAAAAAAAATAATTAAAATTAAAGCTTTTAAAAAGAAAACTAACTTCAAAAAAGCCACTTTTTTTTTCTTTTTAATTATTATTTTTTTTTAATTGAAAAAAAAAAAAGTGAAAGATTTTTTTAACCAGAAAACAGTTGTAACATTTGGTTTTTTTGAGTTCAATAAGCCTTTAGACTGACACGTGTTCATTTGACGAAATTTTAAGAATAAAAAAAAAGTTTTTTTTTTTTTCGTCCCTATTAGTTGGAGTACGTCCCGGGCCCCTTGTATGAATATGAGGTCACACGACCTTCCACTAATGAGAAACCGGTCAGAAAACTGTCACCTGCTCCACACCACATTTCGCAATATGTGTCACTTTTCCCCCGTGATATACCGTCGGAGGCTCTTAATTTTTGAAACAAAAGTTTCAAATTCGAGGAAGCTCAACAAATTTCTTTGTGCCCAGGAGGTTTTTTGTGGGGAAAAATTATAGACGGTTTCACTTCAACGAAATAACTTTTGGATACGACAAAAACAAAAGTTTAAAAGTCCAACATTTGTTGTGTTCGCAATTTATCTCTCAAAAAGAAAAGGGTGTCAAAAAAGTTATTTTTTTAAAAGAAAAAGTGAAGATTAAAAAAATTAAACTCGGAAAGAGTTTAGAAAAAAGAAGAAATGGCAAGGATGACAGGCGACTAAGATGTTGTAACTTTTTATGAAAGTGACAAAATCAAGACTGAAACTCCCCCTTCAGCAAAATTTATTCCTTTCATGACAAAAACCTTATTTAAGAAAATATTCAAAAAAGTTTTTTTTTCGTCTAAAAGTTTAAAATCGGTGATTTGTCGGACACGCGACAACAATGGTGCTTAGTTAGAACCGGTTGACTAACAAGACAAGCAAGTCAGGGAAAGGCCCGGGGTCACCCAGGACTTTATTGTTCGGTTAAGCCATCGATCACCGTTCGGCAGCGGCAACCCGATCGGCAATTGTCTCAAATTCTGTTCCGTCATCCCCAAATGTTATCTTTCCGAAAACGTTCTCTTTGAGCAAACCCGTTCCGGACGGATGTGGAGCGTCCGGCCCTTCTTTTCGCAGGTGAGGCAACCTCCATCGGCTTCCACGGTACTGTCCATGGAGCGAGAGCAAGCGGACTACGTGAAGCCGACCGTATCATCAATCTGACCAAAAAGTTCAAAGGAAGACCCAAACTCCAAACGGAAAACGAACAAAAAGCCGTAGCTCAATCATAATATCCAAAAATTCATATGTTTTTAAATTTTTGTTAAATATGTTTAAAATTCCAATAAATTCGTAATTTTTGTACAATATGTATGTATTTTATTGGGAGGGGGGGGGGAGGATTTTCAATATAAGTACATAATCTGTCAATATAAATTACATGGGTGTATTCTTCAAAAGGTCTAGAATCTGAAAATGAAAAAAAAAAAATTTGTCCGATGTCGAGTTCGCCCTTCGTATTCGAGCGCCTCATTTTTCCCCCCATTTCGCCTTTTTTTACCAAGTACATACTATTAATTTTTACAAATTTTCGGTATGAAATAATTATTTTTAATAGGGAGAAATTCGCCACTAGCGAGAGGGACATCCTTGCTCAAAAGGTCCATTATTTAAAGGAAAATTTTTCAAAAACGAAAAAACGTGGAAAATTTTTCTTACCTAATTCAAAAATACTTGAACTTATACTTCTCCTATATCCTATATTGTTCTTCTCTTTAAGGGAGTTTTCGTTAGATGCTCTTCAAACTAGTATATTGTACTTTAATTTGCTCCAGTGGCGCTTTAGCAAAAAATCAAAATAGTTGCTATTTTTACAATAATTTTTTTAAATGTTATAGCGATCTAGAAACTTGGAAGGGTTTTTTAGTATATTGATATTTCAAAACTGCTGTTGGTCCGGTTTGACGAAACAAAATTTTCAGCCAATACTCTTTGAGTATATTGTATAGAGATTAGAGAAAATATATATTTTTTAAATTTTTGGTCGGCAAGAATATAAGACGTAAATTATCCATTTTTTACACTTCCCCCTCCTATATTATTAGATTAGTATGCAGCTACCTACTTTTAATCTCCAAAAGCTGAGGGCCTAACCCCTCTTTACAAAAAAAAACGCTTCATTTTAAAATATAAAAAATTAAAAGAAAAAGTCCACCTAAAAAATCACGTGTCATGTGACGAAGGAAAATTTTCGGGGAGGTCGGAAAAAAAAGATGGGGTTTATTCCCCCGAGGGAGGGTCGTATTATCTCAGTCATGAGATGACAATTGTATAAATTGAACCTAATGCTTTCTATTTTATGTGACAAATCTCTTCTGAAAATTTTCAGGCTAAAGAATCCCTCATGACACTCAAATGGCATTTTTTACATTATTACAAAATAGAGAGCAAAATAATGGTAGATCTTTGTTGTTTTATGTATATCCTCTATGAATATTTTATAAAGAGAAAAAAATTAAGCTCGTTAACCTAGAAAAAACTAATCTCTGGAAATTGATGAGAGTTTAACCAGTAAATAATTTTATTCCATAAGGTCCCAGCCGAAGGTAGGCTTCATCCGAATAATTAATAGGATTATAAAAGTTTAACGGAGCGTAAATCAGATATTGCCTTTAATAAATCGGTGGTTAGAGGGGGGGGGGGGGGTTGGAGTGGAAGGTTCTATCCCTTTTGGTTTAACAATTTGACTGCGGTAACTAAAACAGATGTTTGTTTAAGAGATGGTCCAGGGGAGCTTGAGGTTTAATTAAGGAAAGAACCCTAGGCCAACTTTTGACTTAGAAAATTATCACTTGACCCTGTTTCTCTACTTTATCAACTCTTTTTCACTCCCCAAAACTAGACTTTTTCCACCTCTCACCTTCATTTTGACAAAAGCGTGTTGATCTGCCATTTTTCAGTTTATTTCTCAACTCGAAGATTAAATGAGTCTTGGATAACCTTGATTAAACCGAATAGTTCAGGTTAAGCATTACCTTCATTACTGAGAGCAAATAGCCTAAATTTACTCAATATTCCATATAATTGCTAATTAAGCCTTGATCGTAGTGGCGGTGTTTTCCTGAAATCGGTTCATGGATAACTTAAGGATAAAAGCAAACATAAATCTAATCGACCGTTAATTTTTTAACTTCTATTTTTTGTTTTTAGAAAAATTTTAACGTTGTCCAGATACTCGAGATATGCGGAAATGGGTTGATCTTGACGAAAAGAAATGATGAGTACAATAAAAAGAACCCTTTAAGTCACATTTTTCTCGGAATTTAGATATTGATGTTATGGTGATGTGTAGCTTTCGAATGCTTTATGTCTCATGCGAAAAAAAAACCCGAAGATTCGGCAGACTAAATGTTTTAAAATAATGGGAAAAACCCCGAGATTCCATGTATGAGAAAACCCGCGGTATTCCAATACAAAATATTAATAATAAATTTGTTCCAAAGGCAGTTTGAAACTGGTTTGGAACTTCTGAGCAACTGAAGTCATATGACGTCAAATTCTTCTGTGCATGCTCCAGAAGTATTAAAATGATTTCGATCTCCTTGATGGCATCAAATGACTTCAGATGACTTCAAATGATTTGACAGACGGTTCCAGGAGGCTCCAGGAGTTCCAAACCAGTTTAAAACTGCAAAACTTGGGCTCAGGCTTTTCTTTAAAAAAATTTAGAAGGTAGGTTAGGTTAGGTTAGGTTAGGTTTAGTTTAGTTTAGCTTAGTTTAGTTTAGGTTAGGTTTGGTTTGGTTTTCTGCCTTATAATATACATCTCCCGGTCTTACCCTCCACTATAACACTTTCCTCTTTAATTTATCTATCGCTCAGGACTTATTGTCTTGGTTTTATAATTAAATAAAAATTATTATTACGCTGACTAAATAGATCTATAAAATTGTTTACACAAACGGTAGAGTTTTTCAAAGTGTTGAAATATGACTTGAAAATACTTTGCCTATTTTTTTGTGAAGGTGAGGAATCTTTGTGACAAGTCATCGCGATTAATCTTTTTCCTCTCGCCGAGTATGTGGGCGGTGGGTATTTTCTCTCAAGTCATTTCTGTCAAGTAGAAAATGCCTTTACACCCGGAGACGTAACCCTGTAACTTATATACCTACACACACATTTAAAAACATAAATAAAGAAGAAACCCAAAATAAAACAAAATTCTATTTTCAGAATTTAAATTTCCTTAGTTAATCTTTTTTTGTTTTTTCTTTAGGTATCTTGGCTTCGACGATTTGGGGACAAGCTGACTTTGGTATCGGTTGGGACGGAAGTTTACAGCACCGACGGACGCTATAAATCCGTCTATTTGACTCCTAAAGATTGGCAGCTTCTCATCGAAAACGTCAATCAGACCGACCAAGGATTTTATGAATGTCAAATCTCTTCACATCCACCAGTCGTACGTTCGGTCTACCTTCATGTTGTGGGTAAGACGATATTATTATCTATTCTTTTATTCTCTGTTGATTTTTTTAAAAGAAAAACTCGATTTGTTGTGAAAGTAAATGAGTAAAGAGGGAAACGCCGCATGGCAACACTATTCTGCTCTCTTCTTTTTTAAAACTAAAAAACCATCTTTATTCACTAAAAATGCCTAAAATTAATTACGAATGATAAAGTTCTTTCTGTATTATGGAAACTCGTCAGCATCTCTTCGAGTTATGAATTGTTAAAGTTACGGTTGAAGTTATCTATGAAAAGAATATTAAAAACTAATTGGAATTGTTAGTATGAAATAAAAAAATCGCTTAAGTTAGAATAAAAGGAAAAGATGTCAAGTTGGAGTCTGATATGAAGACAGTTGGCGGATAATTTACGCTTTTCGTGGCCTTCGCAAAAATTGCCTTTTCAAGCGCTTTTAAGTTGTAATATTCACAATATAAATTCCTTTTTTTGACCTTTTTCCAATTACTTTTTTTTTCCCTCTCACTTTCTCCAATCTAATTTTGAAAAACAAAGAGAGAAAAATCCGCAAGTTGCAATCCAATCAATACACTCGCTTGTTCTGAAAGTATTTATTAGGGGTTGGAAAATTGCTCTGTCAAGTAAGATTGGCGTATATTCAACACAAATTGCCTTTTGTAAAGGCGAGACCCAATTTTACTGACGGTTTTTTTTACCGTTGCAAAAGAACAAATACGTCTTAAACCTATAAATTCGTGGTTTAATATTTTTTAGAAAGCCTTTTATTTATTATTTCAACTTTTTTTTTTCTTCTTGCTCAGGGGAAAATTAGTAGTGGCTTTTAACCTTAAATTGTTCTTCTTTTTTCGGGCTCCCGGTTTTTACTCGGAATCTATTAATTTATTTAGTAGAATTTATTAATATATTGTAGTCAAGTAAAAGTGTAGGAGAATGAGAAAATAAGGAAATAGTCCACCTGATGAGGCGTATTACGCCGTGGAATATCCGTTTTTTCATTCTCCCTCTGTAACTTTATTTGGTAATTAATTTATTTATGCATTTATTTGTTTTAATTTTTTAAATATTTTGTCAAGAGACTTGATTATTTTTAGTAGTAAATAAGCTAAACATTAGCTAAGTAATAATAATAATAAAATGCATTGCGAAGTTAATCACAAAAATACTAAGGCACCCATTCTTACAGCACTTTTAAATAATTTATTCTCAAATTTTATCCAAACAAAATGTAGGTAATATATATTTTTCACTTGACTACTTTGGTTGTAAACACCAAGTTTCTGATGTAAAGAGTAAAAAAAATTTTAATATTTTTTTAAATATTTAAAACATAAACTCGGACAAAACATGGATAAATGTGGGGGAAAAATGGATGTGATGAAGATAAACATTTTGAGAATAAAAAAACTGTTTTAAATCTTCAGAAGATCCAAATCGGAATATGTAGGTATCTAATCGAAAAGGAAACCATAAAATAGCATTCGTTTTATTCCAACCTTGATTATTGGCGTTATAAAATCCCTTTCTTATGGAAGGTACTTTTATCTGACTATTTTTTTTTAAATCCCACAGGCGTGCCGACACAAAAGACACGGGAAAGCCAAATATCCCCTTTCGGAGCCCCCAGCTTGGGAAACTCTATGCTCCAAAAGCCTTCGAAATTTTTTGTATATGCACTAAAAAATTTAAAATATGCAATAAACGAACGAAATGCTTGGCTTTATGTACATTACATTACATTATTTATATTACTTATTTTAACTTTGCGTTTATTGGTTCCGTCCTCCTGAAAATGAAACAAATTCGGAGAAAACTAATCAAAAATGGAACGTGAAATTTGTTTATAGGATGAAACTAAAATTACGATTCGTTTTGTGGACAATTAGAATGGAAATGAGTCTGAAAATGTCATTACTCATTACAATAGGGAGAAAATTCAAACGAAATTTTAATTAGAGTAGATTTTACATAAGCCGTTACAGTAACATTTGTATTTTTTTTATTCAGTGGAGTTCAAATTAAAATTACATTAACATAGATAACTACAAATAATATGTACACATTATTTTTTAGTGCAGGGATGATCGTTCATTTCGACGTATTCATTTCTTATCACAAAACGATACAACCTGATCCTCTGTATATACAATATATTATGTATTAAGTCATACGGTTCGGGCAAAAAAACTAGCGCGCAGAGCACTTCCGAATCCTAAAATAGGTTGGAGATATTTATTGTCGTTCAATGTTTATTATTTATAAAGAAGAAACGAAAAACAGCTTTAGATTTATAACCTATCGGCATATCGTTGCTGTGAATACAAAATTTAAAATAAAGAAAATGCTGTTTATTTGTTCCATAGCTATTAATCAACTTCATTTTTTTCTTCATTTAATTTCCCATTGAGGTAATATAGAAGATTTGTTTTTTATTAAAAAATGACGTAATTTTTATGCAAACGGTTTTCCCGGAGCCATTTTTACAACAGCTTGAATAGGTTTTCTTGGTAGAAAAGGGTGAACGTTTGGTGGGGATGGTCGGAAACTGGGGATGAGGATGGCTCTTCCAGATTATCTACACCTGGGACCACTCTTGTAATGAACAAGGTGGCCACAAACAGTGAACTCTAATAGTCCGAGCACATGCCGCACTCTTTTTTTCGCCCGTTTTTATTCTAACATTGATTTAAGACTTCAGATTATTATTTACAATAGTAATAATTGAGAGTTTTTAACGCGCCGGAGTGGCTCTTTGTTTATTCTTCTGGCTGCAAAGGTCGTGAGTTCGATTCCCACATAGGGTATGTTCGAGTCCATGCTTTTTGAAAGACGATGAAATTGGGTGAACTCAAAGAGCTACTATAATATTCCTCAAATACATGCCTGACTTGAATAATTATTGCTTTCTCTAGAAACGCGGCAGCAAAACCCGACCGAAAGCGCAAAAGTACCAATGTTACAGGACGTCGATGTGTTTCGGGCATCTGCTCAGCCTGTTTGATCGAGATTTTATAGGATTGATATGAAATTATGAAAATTTCAAGTCTATTGGAATACAAGGTGCCAATGTAATTTTTTTTTTTTTTTTTTTTTTTTTTTTTTTTGCGAAACGAGTTGGTTTATGAAAGAATTATTTGATGAAGTTGTAAGTTAAAAGTTATGAGGATATTTAAATTCAAAATGGGGTAGTACAATAAAAATATTAGGCACGCTTTTAGACTGAAAAACGCACTAATTTATTCTCTTTTTTTTTCTCTCTTTCCAGTTCCCGAGTTAGAAATCGCGGACGAGAGGAGTTTGCCGATTAAAAACAAGTTCTACAACTCTGGAAGTACGATAGAATTGAAATGCGTCATATCAAAAGTGCCACAGCCACGCAGTTTATCATCTGGAGGCATAACTCTTCGATTCTAAATTACGACACTACCAGAGGAGGGATCAGGTACGAATAAATATTTGAAAACTTTTTTTTTCGGCAAAGGGAGGGAAATTGTAAGCACAAATTGGACAGGTTTCGTAAAATATGTCAACTCCGGATGTATCCTCAATTAAGGAAGCGAAACCGGTCAAACTTGTTATCCATTCATACCTCAAACTCGAGATTATCAAAAAAAATCCTATTTTTGATTGCAGATTCGAATTCTAAACACAATTCGTCGCGTTAGTTCTAACACTGGATAAGTAATTTGTATAATTTTGAGTAGGCATTGTTTCTGATGGTAAATTTTGTGGAGAATCGATATCCGTTGGTAGTTTAACCCTATTACCAATAGAAAACGCGAAGTTCACGATTTAGCCAAATGTAATGCATTGATTCCAATGGGAAATTAATCCGTATTTGGCTCTCCTGAAAACTAGGACAAATGACTTATCCGGTGTTAGAACTAACGCGACGAATTTTTTTTTTTTTTTTTTTTCGTACGGCCACAGTTTTTGACCGACTTAACCAGAGAATTGGTAATTAGGCTGGCAAACCTTCCTAAATAGTTGAACAAGATAGTATCGAAGCGTTTTTTGAATTTCGAAAAAAATAGCAGAGATAGTCTGTTGAAATTTTAAAAACGGCGCTGCGGCCGAACCGTTGGTCTGATTATCACCTTTTCAACAAATCCTCCTTATATTTGTTACGAATTTTTGAGATAAAGCAAAATTTTTTACCAGGGGAAAAATTTGATGCTTTGACCCCTTGCGAGAGGTACATCCGTTGAGCAGAAACCCCACTACCACTACCTACTTGACAAAAAACTTCGAAATAAAAATTGGAAACTACTTACAACATTTTTGAAAAAAAAAAATAAAATAAATAAATAAATTGAAAATTTTTTCCAAAATCTTGAAATTATTCTTCTCCTCCATTGAAATTTTCCTCCGTATACTTCCCCCTCCTTGACTTCCCCTCCTTTATACTTCCCCCTCCTTAAACACTTCCCCTCTATATTCTTCCTTCTTTAAGAAAGTTTTCGTTGAAGCTCTTCAAACAAGTACTTTAAGCTGAAACTTTTTTAAAAGGAAGGTCATTGTAACCAAACATTAGTCTCCCGGGCTTTTGTTAATTTTGTAAAAAGCTCTCGACATTCTTTAAGTGTCCTATGTTTCCCATTTTTTGTGATATGAGACACGTATTTATAATTGAACGTCACGTCTTAGAATGGGAAAGTTTAAAATAAAGGGGTTCCCCAGGTGTGCTCGCCGAGAGGTGACATTGTTATCGCTCTCCGAGCGATCGGATCGACTTGATAGCTCATTGTATAAATCGGATGTTCCCGTATTGTTCTGGACCGGGGAACAATAGTTTGACACTGCCCTCCCTTCACCTTCCTTCCTAGGAACGCTTCTCGTTATACACACTATAGCATATTCAACCCCTTCCTCTCCTTTCAGCTCACGTCCTCCTCCTATACATATTCCTTAGAAATCTATTCCACGCACGAAACAATAGAGACAATAAACGTACTTATGCAATATTAACGTCAATTTCTCAAAATATATAATCAATATAGCTAAATCATTTTAACGAATATAATATTGAAAGTTCGGAACACCCATCCTTGATGAAATTTCAAAGTATTCCATTTTAATATTAATTATTTTACAGTAAAAATCAATTTATAGGTTTAATAAAATCGATATATACGTTATAAAAAAAGTTTACCCTATTTTTATATGTTTGAATACATGTCACAGACGTTCTTATTATTCGAAGGAAACTTGAGAGATTTCTACTTCACGGACCAAACAATAAGAAAGAGGAAAAAAGGTTTTTATTTTTTTATTATTATAATGACATATTGTGAAATATAAGGTTGTTGGTAAGGACAGTTTTATATTTAAAAAATAAATAATAATAATTTGTAAATGATTATAAATATTACGAAATTTATAAGTATGTATATTGGTGGAAAAAAATTAGCCCAAATTGCGTTTTTCGAACCTACCAAAAATGATTAGTTTAAGGTAGATAAAAGTCTTCGCCCAGCCAGACACTGAACTCGCTAGTACACCGTTTTCTACCTACATATTTCGTTTATCCCTTTATGGAAAACCTCAATATCTCGAGAAAAAATTATCACAAAGCTCATTTTTTTTGCAAATTGTTTAGCATCTAAAGACGCATCTTTAAGAATTTTTTTGAAATTTTTCCCATACTTTTAAGAGTGAATAATTAATTTTATGACTTTTGAGAGGTCAGAAAAAATGTTTCTTTCAAATTCTTTTAGAGAGATCTAAAATGTACCTCTCATAACTTTTTCAGATTTTTCGAGGTGGAAAAAAGTATTTTTAATTTTTTTTTCTGAATTTGTAGCACATTGAACAAAATTTTAAACAGACAGAACAGAAAAAATGGTCAACAAAGATCTCTAATCTGTTTCCCTTAAGGGGTCTGGAAGACCCTGTTTCATAAACCGTTTGAAGAAGTTAATACATAAAATGGGTGAAATAATTAGCCTTAAACTCTGGACGTAGGCGAAAGTTTAAAACAAAAGGAGATCGAATTTCCGTGGGTGTTTTCATCACTTTGTTTTATCTGCTTTTCCTGGACGGGTGTAACAAACCATCTCGGTTGTCACTGGATTGGAAAGCGTTAGATAGCGCCACATTCGGACTCGATGAACCCGGATGGCTCCGAGCCAGGAAACGGTGGAATGTTTCTTTTTTCTAATTGGAGATGACACGGCTTCCACTTTCCGCTCCTTTTAAATTATCTTGTTTTCACTTTTTTTTCCTGTCTCTTTTTCCCCGGCGGACTTAACCTCTTTAGACTTTAAACGAACCTTTAATTTTTTTTTTTAGATCAAAGGGTAATGTTGTCAGCCAACAAAAAGTAAACCTAAGGAGAGTCTTTTCAATTCCAAACGAACAGAATTCTAAACTAATCAGAATTTGCTCATGTCTAGTTTCGTCAAAATTTCGGAATTGTAAAGATTACATTACTTATATTGGCTAACCGTCAAGATCGCTTATTAATGGATCGAAAGAGAAAAACTATTTCGCAAGCACAGAATTCCCCGGGTCTTTCTCAACCCTCGTCCACCCGGAGAGCCCTTCGTCCTTTTGGTGCCATCCTAGGGCGAACTCTGGAGTTCCGAGCTAAGGCTCTCTGGAATCACCGTAGAAGATCTTCTGATGAGCTTGTGATATTGTTTAGAATTTATTTCCAACACATATAAGGAAAGAATTTCGAGATAGGCGTTTAGGAATTTAAGATTCGTCAGTTGTAAAAATGTCTTCCTTTCGGCACATTTTTCTCAATAATCTCTCATCTTATTTTCTTACGTAGTATAACGTATTTTCCTAAAAATGATTTGCAAAATGATGGAGAGTTTTCCCAAACAACATTTTCTGAAAATATTATTAACGAGAGAGAGAATTTAAAAAACAGATATTCCACGTTCGGTTTATTTTCTGACAATATTTCAAAGTGTTTTGAAAAGAAATTTCCTACACTCTTTCAAATACATTTAAAAATTTCATTTAAAAAAATGATTTTTTTAAATTTTAGGAAACCCGTACCAGACGGATTAAAATCGAATGCAAAAAAATCATCCCGAAATTTCAATCACAGGGTGAAAAAAAAAACCTGCATATCACCGCCATTTTTTCGAAATTCAAACATCGCAGACGATAATTTCTTGTTCAACTATTCAGAAAGGTTAAGTGAAAATTTGGTGAAAATTGGTTGAAAATTGTGGCCGTAAAGTGTCTCGGAAAAAATGCTTCGGCCGGATGAGCCACAGACCAAGTTAAGATCGGTTCGGTTTCACCCTCCGGGGTTTGACCCTTCCCCAAAAACTCGACTGGAGGGTATCACAATAACTTCTTTAAGGCAGTTAATACAACGGAGTTAATAAAAAATGGAGGTTACTTTTTCATTTCTTTGTCTATTGTTTTCTAATCGATAGAATCGATACAGACAGTAGTTTTTCAATTATATTTGTTTAAGATCATAGTGACCATGGAAAATTCAAACTAGACACTCCAACAAAAATAATGTATAATGACAGCCCTTATTTAACTTATTACTTTTAATTTCGTATATAAGGGTTTCAATCTAGTTTCGATTTCACGGTTGAATCTTTTGATGGAGAAAAACGTAGAAGCCCATTTCGCTTATTGACGAGGCTGACAAAAGTAAATCGAATCATTCGGATGTCCACGCTTTTTATTTTGTATGTTGGGTGAATCAATTTTTATTAGCCAAAATCCGAAAGTCAATCCCGAAAGAGGATTAGCGAAGTTAATCGCATTATTTGGTTTAATTAAAACGAACCGCGTTATTGATGGCAGCCCTCTCTACATTCACGATACTTTCTAAAAGATTCCTATCGTAATTTACAATGAGCTTATAAATCACTTGAAATTTTGAATAGAAATATGAATAATAAGTAGGTACTAGTGTGGAGCATTGGAGAATTTTCCCCAAAGCTTTTAAGAGTAAAAAATTCATGCCCAGAAGGATTTGGACGTCAAATTTGACGGAGATTTCAGATTTGACGGACAGACGATTCGAACGACGTCAATTTTGACATCCAAACCCTTCTGCGCATGCTCTAATAGTTTCAAACAGCGGTTAGTTCAAAGCTATTGAGGTTTTCCTAACAAGGATAAGCCCGTTTTTCACGAAAACCGTGCTGTTTTTTGATCTGAAAATGTCTGTTTTCATCTACATAGAGAGGCAGCATCCTGAATTTTTTCGGCCAAATCGGAGTATGGGACAAAATTCCCTGCTAAGCCATGCTGGCCAAGATTTCAATGCTCTAAATCGATAATAAAAACCGTCACATGTTGGGTGTTACAATAACTTCTCCCTCAGGAAGTTAATAAAACTAATAAACTATACCAAATATGACCGCGATCAAAACAAAGAACGAAATGGCTTTGTGGACTCCCGAAAAATTGTTTATTTTCCCTTAGCCCCACTTCGCTGAACAATCGATTGGCAAAATTAATTGCCATTTTTCCCCTTTATTTGAGTGCTAAAAATTTACGCAAACAATAACTATTATTATTTGAGATTTCAAAACTTCCTCTATTGCCCGTACCATATTAAATGATAAGTTATTCATAGGTCGATAAATCTTAATAGGCATGAATGAGAAGCAATTAATATGTGAGGCTATTAGCGAGGCGCTTTTAATTAATGTTCACATGTTAAACCATTTTCGGGATGAATCTCAACCGTCGGGGTTCTTCAAATATGCCATCGATGTTGACCGACGTCAGCAAACACGCGGAATGTTTACGTTCGCTTTTCGGTTTTGACGATGAAATAAGAATAAAAAATTTTTTCTGTTGGCAGCGTCAAAACTGATATTCTCCCGGATGGTGCTAAAAGCCTCCTTTTTATCGCTAACGTGAGGCCATCCGATTCTGGAAACTATACATGCTCGCTGGGTGAGAAAGCAGTGACCTCTGTCTCCGTCGTCGTCATCACAGGTCAGTAAACAATTAATGAAAGCTAAAATTTAAAATCTATCAAATAAAATAGACCAATGATTTTATCCGGTGCATGTGTGTTGACAACACCAGAACAACGCGCATGCGAAAAATTTCTCGAGCAGGGCGAGCCGCCTTGAGGGAAGAC
The DNA here is from genome assembly GCA_014119065.1 of Orius insidiosus. NCBI lineage: Eukaryota > Metazoa > Arthropoda > Insecta > Hemiptera > Anthocoridae > Orius > Orius insidiosus. The sequence continues at coordinate 39,750 of JACGAQ010001451.1, read as the reverse complement.
ACCCTGGGTACTTTTTTGATGTTTGGGGCTTTTTTTGTTTTTAGTATCGAAAGTAGTTCCATACTTATTTCTTCCCACTCATCATCTCTTTTATTTGGATTAAATAAAAATATTTGGGGTTCCATAAAATTCGAAAGATTTGTATAGCTTGATGCAGACGATTATGCTTCACCATCAGGATGCGTTGAAAGACTAAAAAAATTGTTGCTTCATCCCTTTCTTTCGCGCAACCATCGGAGGGTTCCACGGGTATCTGCACTATCGGAGAGGTTCACCCGAAACCTGTTGAAGCGCGGAAAAAACCGACAACCCCTCTGAGCTTAGCCAGGGCCATCTACTTGAAAATACTCGCAGTCTACACTACATCTATACTAGCCAGTCTCCCTGGACTCTAAAGTTTTTTCGGGTGTAAAATATCCACATTCTACACCACAATCTTCAGGAAACACATCCACACGACATTCGTTTGCAGGGTCTGCAGAAAAACGGCAATCAGTAGTCAAATGACAGATATTGGCCCTGAAATCTCGTAAATTTATTGATTGGTTACGGAACTCAAATTAGACAACTGCATAATTAGCTTTACTTGAGTCTAATTGCAAAATTTAAAATGAAAACCATACCTGCCAATATTCACAAAAACCGTATTTGTCGGATATAGCATGATTCTTGTTTGTGATAACGATTGAGCTAAAAATAAATTTCCAAAAACCGTCCTGAAAATAGAATGAAAACACATTTATCAAAATTAGATATAAGTGCTTATCTTTCAATTTTAATTGTCCAATTACTATCAACAGTTTGAATTGTACGGAGTCGTTAGAGGGGGTGGCTTAAACATCCCTTATCTCTGGAACGATAACGATTCCCTTTGTCACATGCACAAACGGAGCCGGAGGGACGTTAACCGTAAAATCGACTAATAGACGTCGACTAATCGAAATCGTCCGAGTCATCAACATCAGATATCACCCATCATAAATAACATTCAAGTCACATACGCAGTTTTATAATTTGGCGATCTTTCAATTCATGAAAAGTAGTACAATAATTCCTAGTTCTATAGGTGCCTCAAGCTTACCTACCCCTTCTAATGGAAATTTTTTGGTGGGTAAACAACCACTCGTAAGTTTACACTTAATTTAAATTTGAAGGATAAAAACAGGAAGGAAGAAGAGATTACAAAAATTTGCCCCCGAGCAGGACTCGAACCCGCATCTCCAGAACTGATCTCCGCCGTGCTAACCATTACACCATCGAGGACGAGTAATGGTACGCACTACGGGGAGATACTCAAGGCTGTCATTATCTCAACCGCTCTGGCGCTTATTTTTAAATGGAATGCCTCTGGTTGAAGGACTTTCGAGAAAATCTATCGATTAATAAAAAATCGTGCGGGAATATTTAAATTATAAGAATAAGGAATATAAGGTTGAAGAGATTTAAAAATAAGCGCCAGAGCGGTTGAGATAATGACAGCCTTGAGGTATCTCCCCGTAAGCGTACCATTACTCGTCCTCGATGGTGTAATGGTTAGCACGGCGGAGATCAGTTCTGGAGATGCGGGTTCGAGTCCTGCTCGGGGGCAAATTTTGTAATCTCTTCTTCCTTCCTGTTTTATCCTTCAAATTTAAATTAAGTGTATACCTACCCCTTTTCTCTAGGTTTTCTTGAAAATCCTTGCATGTCGGTATTTCGTATTTATAAACCTTTTCCTCCTCCGTTTTTTCGAGATAACTATTGAGGTATCTTAAGGAGTCCTCTAACGTTATGCTCTCGTTGGCCGATGGTATAGCTCCCAAGGTCAAGGGCCCAAGCGTCAAGGGCACCTTTATTATTTCATTACCTATTTTCCTTTTTTTTTCCAGGCGAGACACCTGCGGCGATGCAACACGGCTCAGCATCTGGGCAAGTCTCAACAGGTCTCCTCCTCTTCTGCGGTTTACTGGTTTCCCGTAAATTTAGCTGACTCCTTTAAATGAATTCTAAATCGGGTAAAATTAAATCAACCCGCTTCCCCAAGACTAATACCCCTTCTTAATTAAAGATGAAACTTCTAGCCTCTGGGTTTATGAACTTAAAAAATATAAAATTCAAATCTATTATTTTTTTTTTTTATTGTATAAATTTAGAACCCTGTAAATAATTTGTAAATAGATAATAAATTTTGTATTTAAATAAATTTAATATTATGGGCCATGCTGTTTGATCTATTCCAAAATGTGGTACTTGTGAGTTAACGATTCTAGAGCAACGCGCATGCGCGAGTTTTCAGTTTCAAAAATTCATCTTTCAGATGCTCGTTGTTCTGGTATCCTAAACTCACAAGTAGCCAAAATGTTGAAATTTTAAAAGTTTAAAACTAAATTTTAAAGATAAATGAGTTTGAGTGTGGAATAGTTCATTTAGCGGAGGCCATTGAAGTAAAAGATTTTATTACATGTTTATAAAACGAGGTTTTCTGTTGTAGCTTTAGATTTTTTTATTTAATTTTTTTTTTCGAAAGAAAGAACAAAAAGCAGCCAAAATACATTTGAAAATAAAATATCCGAGCCATCATCAATCATAACCAAACCCCCCACCCAAATATTATAACCGTCAACGAGGTGAAAGATGAAATGAACCGATGATATAACCTTTTTTTTTATTCGCAACAGATCACATCAATATTTCTAAGAAAAAAAAGTTACAATTTTTCGCTGTTCAATGTCGTATTTAAATGTTCAATTTGAAAAAAAATATAATAATTTTTTGCTGTCCGAAATCAATGTAAAATCGTGTTAGGTAATTGGAATAGTATATATAAAATAAATTTTTTTATATTATAAAAAATTATACTAAAAAATAAAGACTGTAAATAAAATTTAATTTTATGAATTTTCTCGCTTTTTTAAATATAAAGCTAGAGTTTTAAAATGATTCTTTTGAATCCGTGGCTGCTGGGTTGAAGATTTCAATAGACGATACAGTGAAGTGAAAATGGTGTGCAGAAGTACTTATCGTAAACGGAAATCGAGAAATATAAAATAGGTGAAGAAAAAAAAAGAAGCCTTGAAATGTTCAGAATCGAATATAAAGTAAACAAAATGTCTTACCTACTTCAAGAATAGGTAGTTGATTCTTATTTGAGCTGAAGCCTGGGTGAATAATATTCCTTTTAACAGGTTTCGATTTTTTTTATATTTAAATAATAATCTAGGTCAATTCTGTCTTTTTTGTTTAAAACTACCCTCAGATTTTAGCTTTGAAAAAAATTTAATTACACCCGTCAAAATTTCTTCGCTCTAATCAAAAGGGTCGTTTCATGCCAATTATAAAAACACGGAAAAGATTTCTGTATTATATTTGCTATTTTATAAAAAGATGAAAGATAATTTTAGTCATATTATTCGAACAGATGCAATTAGGGAAAAAGGGTCAAACCTTCCAATTAAGATGAAAAACTCTGGAAAAATGCTTTTTTCCGATGTTTTAAATGTTACTACAAGTCAGATGATAGCATTAAAATTAGTTAAAAAAGATTCTAAGGTTTAACTTTTTAAGAATAAAGAAATGAAGATTTGCTGATATCTAATCAAAGAGTCAAAAATGGTCATACGAATAGTCGAATCAACCAGAAATTTTGCGTAGATTACGAATCTGAAATTAATAATAGGGGTTCTTACTTAAAATAACGAAGTAGTTGTCGCTCTGGAACACCCTGTATACCAAAATCAAAATTCGATAATTGCAGTCAATTCTTCGTCAAAAAACGAAGGGGTTTACATTTAACTTTTTCTCCGATCTTCAATAGATTAAAAAATAAAAGGGGTCCATTACTTCTGAAACACCGTGAATATGGATAAAATATAAAATCGCGTTTGCTTTGTAATGGGTTTTTAACTTTTCCATTAGTTTATCAAATTACATTTCCTTTCGGTGCACGTAACTGCTTACGTCACGGCATAAAACAGTCTCAAAATCGCTTTAAATAAGTTTGAACCCGTTGTCCGAACTAGAAGCAGTCACAAATTATAACGAGGTTATGAAACTTCATATTAAAGTTGACATCGAATAACTTCATTTCCGAGTATCGGCCACAATTTCATTTTCCCCTACCTAAGTAATCAATTTTTTTTCTCTTTTAAATCAAACGCTTATTTTTATCGTTTCCATTTCAATTTGTAAGGGTCCTATTTTTCTCTGGGTTTCATTGATCTATCCTGATTAAAATGGAGAAATAAATTACAAAGAGCCCTCAAATTAAAAGAGGCCCGAAAAATGATTGATTTTTAATATTTATGTAAACATAAATCATTATGATTCCAATCGTAATTATTATTTATCGTAGGCAGGTACCATCCTTGGTAATGATGAAAAAAAATTACTAGTTAGAAGTGCTTACAATATAGGAGGGGAAAGTATCAAGGAGGGGGAAGCATAAAGCAGAGGGAAGCATAACGGAGGAAAAGTTTGAGGAGGGGGAAGTTTAAGGAGGGGGAGTATCAAAGAGAGGGACGTTTAAAGAAGGGGCATCAAGGAGGAAAAGATAAAGGATGGGAAGTTTAAGGAGAAGGAATTATAAAGGAAGTATAAAGTGTAAAGAAGGGGAAGTATCAAGGAGGGAAAAGTATAAAGTATGGGGAAGGTTAAGGAGAAGGAAGTATGAAGGATGGGGAAGTTTAAAGAAGGGGAAGTATCATGGAGGAGGAAGTATAAAGTATGTGGAAGTTGATGGAGGGGGAATATAAAGAGGGGAATAATTAATTTCGAGACCAGAGGGCACTAATATTGTTTATTCTGGTTTATAGTGATGATCGTTATTGTAAAAGGGTGGGTAAAAAGATGTCAACCTACTTCAAGTCCCCTTTTGGGCCTTCTAAAAAACCTCCCAAATGTCATATCCGAACGTTTTTGCCGTCAAAGAAAAAAAGCCCGACTAATTACAGCTTGAACAGAATACGGTCAAGAAATGTTTTCATGAGGGTCGGCCTTTAATAATTTGAGTTTTTTTTAAAATGGTTGGAAGGGATGACCTTTATCCAGAAATAGAAGGACAAACGTTAATTATTTGAGGTATCACAGGCTTACGTCATATCAAATCAAATTAACTCGTGACGTCATGAAGATTAGATGCTCCTGGGTTCGCGATTCATCAATCATTTAAGTGACGTCACCAACATGTGTTACTCGAGTAACATGAGTGAAAAACCTTTTACAAAGCGTCAAAGACTAATTTAATAAACTTGTTAGACAGTGTTTTCGTGCAAAAAATTAACTTCTTTGATTTTATTTGATCATTTATTTTATTTTTTGATATATACACGGTGTTTCAGAAGTAATGGGGTCACCCCTTTTATTTTTGAAACTGTCTTATTTTTTAAACCCTCAAATAATTAACGAATTTCGATTTTGGTGTACAGGGTATCCCAGAGCGACACCAACTTATTTATTTAAAATGAAAACCTCTATTTATATATTTTTTACGTACATATTTCAGATTCGAAATTTCCAAGTTGATTTTATTGTTCATATGAACATATTTTTTTGCTTAAATACTTGAATTAAAAATTGGTGCCTCAGGTCAATTTTAACGCAAAATAACAATTTTTTTTTTTTAGTTTTGAAAATTTGTTAATTGCAATCTATTCTTCGTCAAAAATCAAGGGGGCTTAAATTTTACTTTTTTCCGACCTTCATTATTTAAAAAAATAAAAAGGGTGATCCATCACTTCTGAACCAGCGTGAATACGTATAATTGAAGGTGATATTTTATAATTTTTAGGTTCAATATTAAATTATAAAATTAAAACCTTCGTAACCTTCCCTCGAACGTGCCACATGTGTTCTTCGGGCTTCTGCCCTTTTTTTTTCTGTTCGAGATGAATAATCGGCTTAAAAACAAAGTTTTTTTTTGTTTCCGGGTTGATTAATGAACGTTTTCGATGTACAAACTGTGTTAACGATTTCTTCAATATTTTAATTTAATAATTGATATGTGTTTAAAGTCGGCCCGTGGTTTAAAAATTGAGAGGTTTTGTTTTGAATGTGGGTTACACGAGGAACTTTTGTAACAGCGCTCATATTCACCCTCCGTTATTGTTTTTGTTTACCTGAAATTGACTACCAAAAATGTCTAACACTTCGACAGCTATCAAGATTGTTCGTAGTCGACTTTTGACAAATACTTGGAAGAATTAAAGGTATCATGTAAAGACAGCGCCGTGTCCGCTCAGCTATCGGACTATTTTAAGTCTTTACGAGTGTTTTCGTCATCAGTCCCTAAGGCCGAATTTAAAAAATCTATGCTGGCATTTAAGTCCTTAGTTGACAGTGTCCTGAGCATAGAAAGCGAAACATCGAAACTGAAGAATGACATCGTCACCCTTCGTTCGGAGAAAGAGAGTATTGCATCACTTTTGACGACGAGACTCGTCGTTTACGAGAGCTCCTTTTATACGATGCAGTTGTCCCGGCACATTCCTCCTCAACTGACGCTTGTTGGCAAACGGAGTGTCCTGACCGTTGTGACTTTTCGATGCAATCTGATGTGGAAGAATTGCCCTACGATGTTAAACAACTTCAGGCGGAATTACGGGTCCTTCAAGAAAGTATTGATGCGCTACGTGCAGAGAATGATCGCCTCACTACTAAGATCCTCGATACTTCGTTCTCGTCCTCAACACCTTGTCACAATCGATCTAGAATCTCCTCCTCGTATGGCACCCCGTTATCGGATACTACGATCGTCGAGCAGCCATGTGTGTCTTCGACTCCTTCAACGCATCGCAGTAATCCTTGATTCCTGTCATTGATGCTGTCGTCCATTGCAACAGTAAGTCTCAGGACTTGCTGTTGCTGGGGAGGTACGTAATGCGTTTCCTCTCATTAATGTACTATCGAATACCACTACGATACCCCAACTAATGTTTCTTTTCCGTCGCTGACTGGCAGGGAGGTTCCGGCTGCGGCTCCTTGACGTCGTTTCCAGACACCTCGTCGACAGATTGTGTGAAACCGGAACTGCTTCTACTCGGGGATGAACTTCTAGCTGGTATTGCCTGGAGGATGAAGGATGATGTCGCAGACCTTTCCTGCATGGAGAGCGTCAACCATGGACAGAAGGGTGCTGACATCCTACGGGATGCGCATAAGTATATGACAAATTGTAAAGGCGGTAAAACTGTGATATTACGATGGGTGGGGAGACCGGGGCTAAACGATACACTTTTGAGTTTTTGAATTTTAAAAATTTCCTTATGGTAAAAAAATTTCGAAAAAATTTATTAACATTAAGTAAACGTTCATATACCACCCAAAAATTTATCACTTAAAAAATTTTGCTTTTTAGATTATTTTTCAGTTTAAAAAAATTTTCAATTTGTATCAAAAATGCCCCGTATGCGGGGCGAGATGATACATGGCTGGGGTAGGATGATACAAAAACTAAAGTAATTTTTAAATAGTTTATTTTAAAAATAACGTACTTTTCAATCACTATCTAAATGTAATTCGATATCCTACTCACAATTTTTGCAATATACATCGGATCGTCGTTTCCGCATTCGACGTGAGCCCATTTTTTACATTCTAAACATTGTATCCATTGTTGCCCAGGTTTTGATTTTGAAAAGGCCTTAGGCAAACAAGGCAGAGAGAATCTTCATCTTCTGATTCACTATCAGCTTTTTTGAATCTTTTTGACACTTTATTTTTCTTTTTTGACACCGGACCGGTTCACCATGCGGTTGATACAGCATGGTGACCGTATCAACCTGCCCCACGATATTTGTATCAACGTGCCCCGTCGGGAATTCACAAGTTATTATTTAAAACTATCATAAAAAACTAATATTTAAAAATAATAAAACAGATTCTACTTGCTTTTCTTTGTTGAATCCAAAAATACAAATTTGAAAACGATCCGAAATGCTTAAGATGCTGAAAAATTCACTCAAAGCGGATCAAAATAAATTACTCCGAAGGGTGAAAACAGTTATTCTCTTATCAAGGGTGGGGTAAAAGGCGTGGGGTGCCGAGCGCGCGCGGGCAAGTCGAGGAGAACGTTCTAGACAATTTTTTACATGATTTTGGTGCGTAATAAAAACTTCGCGCCCAGGACACACTGTATCAACCTACCCCGTATCAACCTGCCCCGGTCTCCCCTACTCACGATGTAGCCTACAATAGTCTCAAGCGTTTCACAATCGAACTGAAAATTACATTGTCCAAATCGAGCAATACTCAATTTATAATCTTAGCTGTCCCAAAAAACCATTTGTTACCATCCTGGTCAATTGTTAATAGGGAAGTTAGAAAGTGCAACAATCTTTTAAGAGCTATTTGCGCTCAGACATCGAATAGTAAATTTGTTCGTTAAAAAATATTATCAGGAAGCAATCCTTTGATAAGAGAACTGGTGAGCTAAAATCAAAAAATAAATGGGCCTTATCTCGACTAGTTACTGAGGCTCTGAAAAATCTGGGAAAAATCGTCAAAGGTAATGGGCAAGTTTTTAGAGTTACAGCCGAGGGCCTTGTCCTACCACCAGTGAACCGAGTTTTTTTAGATCGAATTCATTACCACTTAAAGGGGAACCCCGAATTTCTAATGTCCATTCAGAATCAACTGGTAAATCTAGAATCTCAGTCTACTACCAAAACGTACGGGGACTTAGGTCAAAAACCCATACCTTCCTCACAAACATCCTAGCCTCAGACCATGACATAGTCGTTCTTACAGAGACATGGTTAAATGATAGTATACATTCTGCGGAGCTGTTTCCTAGTTCCTACATGGTGTTTAGAAGGGATAGGAATTATGAAAGGACTGGTCAAAGTAAAGGGGGTGGGTACTAATTGCAATAAAGAGTGGTCTTATGGCTAAAAGAGCTGAACATCTGGAAACAGATCTAGAAGACCTGTGGGTAGAGGTCACAGATCAGAGAGGTTTCCGTCTTCTTATATGTGCTGTATATTTTCCTCAGCGCTTAATTCAAAATTATCAAAAAATGATTGATCACATGGATCAGGCATCGGTACTTGAAACTAGCATCCTCATTGCTGGGGACTTCAACTTACCCTGCATTTCTGGTTCCAGCTATGACCTCTCGACAGGGGGTGAACACTCAACCATTTGTAACTTGCTAGGTGACTTCATGAATCTTTGGGGGCTTAGAAGCTTCAATGATGTCCAAAATAAGGATGGTCGAACCCTAGATCTCGTCTTAAGTACGGTGGAAGGGATGGTAGTCTCAGAAAGTGGCTTACCTCTAGTCAAAGTGGATGCATACCACCCACCTTTAGAAATCATGATCTCTGGTAGGACACACTCGAAATGTTTTGTAGGGGTTTCCTCCCAGCAGGATCGTCGATTCGATTTTAGAAAAGCTAACTTTGTTGGGCTTTATGATGCCATATCGAAGGTTGACTGGAGCATAGTTTCTAGCATAAATAGTGTTGATGATATGGTTTACGTTTTCTATGACATAATTTATGATCTGTTCCTTAAATTCGTCCCACTTAAGGGTATCACTCACACCTACAAATATCCCCCTTGGTTTACTCAGGAAGTGAAGGAGCTTTTAAAAGCCAAATCAATTGCGCATAGGCAGTATAAGTCCACAAAAGCCCAAAAAGAATATAATGTGTACTCGAATCTTAGGAAAGAGGCGAAGCAGTTGATCTCAGACGAATACAATCGATACATTAAAAAAACGGAATCAAGACTGTCTGAGGATCCAAAAAGATTTTGGGAGTTTGTTTCGAGTAAGAAAGCTAACTCATTGAATTCTACAACGGTTTATGATGGGGATCTAGCGGTAACTGAACCGAACTCTGCTGCTGAACGGTTCGCGAAGTACTTTGCATCGGTCTATGTGGAAAATGACACAGACAGTTTCCCACCATGTCCTGCTCCTTTCTCGTGTCTTGATATTAATGAAATATCCGAGGAAGAAATCCTCACTGCGATTTCGGGTCTTAAAAATTCAAACGCCTTGGGTCCAGACATGATTCCAATCTTCTTTTTAAAGGATTGTGCTCCATTCATAGTCAACGGACTTGTCACCATCTTTAATAAATGCCTTAGTAGCTGTGTTTTTCCATCACTTTGGAAACAGGCTAAGGTTGTTCCGATTCCAAAAGGGGGAGGCAAACCATCATTAGTAACCATCGACCAATATCCATACTTTCTGCGCCATCCAAAGTTCTGGACTCTATCCTCCATCGAAGGATATTTGAGCATTGCAAAAATATTTTATCTCCCTGTCAGCACGGATTTTTCTTGGGTAGATCCACGGTTACCAACCTCACTTGTTTAGTTGAAGATGTAATGGAAAACTTTTCTAAAAAATTCAAACAGACGTCGTCTATTTTGACTTTGCAAAAGCGTTCGACAAAATAAATCATTCGGTCCTACTATCTCGCCTGGACTCTTTTGGTTTTTCTGCACGTCTACTAAATCTAATATCGTCGTACTTAAGTGGCAGGTCTCAATATGTACATTGGGAAGGAGCTGATTCTGAGCCATTTCAAGTCCCATCAGGGGTGCCTCAGGGGTCTAATTTGGGCCCACTTTTGTTCTCTATCTACGTCGATGGCGTGTGCGACATTCTGCTGCACAGCAAGGGCCTACTATTTGCGGATGACCTCAAAATATACAGCCCAGTAGATAGTAGAATAGGCACTCAACAACTTCAATCCGACATAGATAGAGTTTTACTTTGGAGTAAGGAAAACCTACTACCTATCAACTTCAACAAGTGTGTAGTCATGTCATTCTCGAGGAGCCGTGTAAGTGTAACGGTGAACTATACTTTGGATGGGCAACCCTTGGAAAGGAAAGAGGAACTTGTCGATCTTGGTGTTGTTTTCACACCTAAGCTCGATTTCGAAAAGCACATTGCTAGATCAGTCTCAACTGCGTTTAGGTCGCTGGGTTTCTTGATTCGCTTCTGTCGTCGATTCCACTCAATTAGGACCATGAAGATCTTATACTCCAGTCTAGTCAGGTCCCACCTGGAGTATGCATCTTTGATTTGGGACCCATACCTAATTGGGCAAGTGCAGTCAATTGAAAAGGTGCAGAGTAAGTTCTTGCGCTACCTATTCTTTAAGAGTGGAGGCGAAGTGAGCAATATGCCGTCGAGAGCGACACTCCTTAAGGAGTATAGCCTGCAACCTCTGAGCCTGAGGAGGTCCTGGGCTACAATAAGCTTCTTTTTCCAACTGCTTCAGGGACAGGTGGATGACTCGACCCTGCTGTCAAAAATACTCCTTAGGGTACCGCAAACTTCCACCCGGAATCGAGATGTCGTCTGTGGGCCATACATACCTAGCACGAACTACCTGTCCAATTCTCCCCTTCTCCGTACATTAAATGTAATCAACAAAATATCAAACAATATTCACTCTATAGATATCCACCAGGGCAAGGTTGGGCTCCTCAAGGACGAGATTCAAAATCTCCTTAAAAACACATAAAAGCCATATATGTTATATTTATTTATCTACTTATATAACTTATATACATAATAACTGCTCTAGTCAAAGGACTCGCTTCTCCTGTTATATATTGTGATTACATAACTTAAATTTCTATGTTGCTTACCTATTAATTGTGTTACTTCTATTGTGATTGTTGCATGTTCTATATTATTATATTTTTGTTCGCCTGTTAATTTATTGTCAATTTTCTTTCATATTATGTACCTAAATATTGCTTGTCGACTTGTCATATACAAACTGTGATAAATTGTGATAGTACTTATATATGTACAGTTTTATAATTGGCTGCCGCTGTGAAAATTGTACGTGAAAAAAATAAAGCAAATTAAATTAAATAAAAAGTCTTGATTTATTGGTGAATTGAAAATAAAGTATAGAAGTAAAAATAGTATAATCCTTTCCCAGATTGGCGAGCATACCTTTCTACCAACTACCAAAAAAAAATTTTTATCCATTTTTTTATATAATCAATAAAATGAATTTAAAATTATAGGTTTTAAGAAGTTAGAAAATTGGGTGATTATCAGTGTGACAATGAAAATGAAAGTATGAAAAAAATATAAAATCAAAACGTTGTAGAAAAATTCGTAAATCGATCTAAAAATAGCCTGATGGAAACGAAAAGTAAAAGCAAGCTTTTACTGGATTTTTGTCGAAGCAGGTGATTAAATTTGGTTTCACTCAAATGTGATGGGTTGACTGCGGGGATGGAAGGATTCAGGCAGGAGTGATGAGTTTGTTAATATGCATGATGCACCATAGGAAGAACCTCGCATACCGAATACTATTTTGTAAACCAAACCAGGATTTACAATCAAAAATTTAGAGAAAAAAAAAACTTTCTTTGTTGGTTTTAAAATGGACGTTTCCTCTTGTTTTCACGCTTTTTTTCCCTCCCCTTTCAAGGGGTCTTTGGGAAGGAAACAGTTTCGTTTTCTTTATAACGTTAGACAACCCAATTTTAAGAACAAAACAAACGAAAATCCGATTGGGGTTTTTTCTTTTAAAGGATGAAACAAAATAACTTCACTCTCAAAAAACCGACGAAAAAAAAAATTAAAATATCCAAGATTTTGGAGTTAAAATTTGCCGGCCGTCCGGAACGCTATAGGGCACAATTTTTACGAAATTTAAGATTTTTGAATTCCGATTTCGAATAAGTGGCAGACTGGAAAAAAGGTTTGATGATCTTCCAACTAAACGAAAACTTCGTTGAAGAGAAGGAACAATATTGGAGGGGGAAAGGATCAAGGAGGGAAGTTTAAGGAGGGAGAAGTATAACGGAGGGGGAAGAACCACAGATGAAGTTGAGATCGGTAAAGATCAAAATTCGGTTTGACCCTTCAAGGTCTGGAAGACCTTCCCCAAACACCCGACATGGAGGGTAATATAACTAGGGAAAGCCGGCACCACAGAGAACCTCATGATCAGTGAAGACCGAAGTCTTTCCTCCAAGTATCAAAGACCCCCAAAAACCGATCATGACGGGTAATAAAGTAACGTCCTCTTTGAGAAAGTTAAAAATAAAATATAGACGTAAAAACATTAGTTAAATGTCGTAAATGTCGGACTCTTTTGTTTGACAGAGTGAAGTATGTCGAATGGTGGGCGGTGCGCGATCCTCGACAATACCCGGGTCACTCCGTATGGTAATGAACCTGGATTTATTGTGAGAAGAACACTGGCCCGCTCATTTGAGATCTGTTTATTTCCAGTATTCTGTTTTACCGATTCGGAAAAATATGTTCCGAATGAATTAAATCTAAAAGGACCTTTTGGATTCGGCCCGGGCGTGAAGATTTCAAAGAAGAATGAAAAATATTTTATTTATTTCTTTATTTTTTTTTTACATTTTTTAAAATCCAATAAGTATTTCTGCCATAGAGCACGAAATTGGAATTATAATTAAAAAGGGAAAAAAATGTCAAATGAGATTTCGAAAAAAAGGGAATCGGCTTAAAAAATATATTGTTAGGTAGGTATATAACAAAATACCTAAAAAAATAGTTTTTCTGAAAACCATTGAAAATCTCGTGATTGATTAAAATCACCAATCCTTTTTTTGGAAGCAATCACCGGTTTTCGAATGTTAACAGTAAAAGTAAAAATAGGTAGATTTCAAAGAAGAAGAAGAAGAAGAAGAAGAAAAAAAAAAAGAGAAAGTTTCTCAAAAATACATGTAAAGTTAGGGGGTACTTTCAACTCTGAAAATCTCACACCCCTATTTTTTCCCTCCAACACTTAGAGTGTTCCCTTTTGCTTTTAATAATTTCAAACCTGAAAACCGACTTTAGAAGGTTCTTAAGGAATTTTATAGACGAACTGGAAAATAACTCCTCCTCCTCCCCTACATGTTTATTTTACCGAGTAGTTATAAAAATCCTGAGTTAAAAAAAAGTTTAAAACGATCCAGACAAAAACTTCAGTACTTATTGTGAAAGAAAAGGAAAGCCTCATTTGTGAAACATCTAAAATTATTAAAGGAAAGGAATATGCAGTATTTTGTGAAAATCGAATGAAAATTGCGACCGAGAAGTGCTCCGGAAAAAGTAGTGACGGTGCCGGCACGATAAACGATCGGTAAGCCCCCCCCCCCCAACCAATGATAAATATGGTTTACGATTCAAGGGTTGGTTCATTCTTGTTAGGTCTTCAAGTTCAATTTAACATTTAAGCCTTTAATTCTCCTCTGTCGATTTGTTATTGAAATATTTAAATAATTCAATTATTTCAATTATTTAAACAATTCAAATACATATTCCAATAATTCAACTCCGGCTGACTACTAGTAATTAAAATTAAATATTTAAATAAAATTTATTTAAAATTTAATATTAATTAATTAATATTATATTAATTAGACCCATCAGGATTGATTTATTTATCCAAGCAAATTTTTTTAATACACCCAAAATTCTCAAAAATATAAGGAGTATTTGGTGAAAATTTAGTGAAAATCAGACCGAGCGACGGTTCGGCCGCAGTGCACTTTTATAGATTTCTAACGTGCATATCCCCGCCATTTTTTTTTTCGAAAATTATAAATCGCGCTCGTTACAATCTTTTTCAACCATTTTAAATATAATAAAAATTGGTTGAAAACTGTGGCCGTAAAGTGTTCCGGAAAAAAATAGTACGGCCGGACGCAACCACAGACAAAGTTGAGATCGGAATAGATTAATAATCAATTTGGCCCTACGGGGTCAGGAAGGCCCTTCCCAAAAACGCGACATGGAGGGTAAAACATAACATCTTTAAGGAATTTAAAATTAAATTTTCAATGATCTCAAAATATTACGTTTCCTATGTGTTTACCAAAATCCTCAAAATCCTCTTTTCTCCCACCAAATATACAAAGTTGTACCTGCATTTATTTTATTGATTTATTTATTTTCCAACTCCTTCGAAAATCAGGGGATAACTCTATACCTGATTTGATTGGAAAAGTGAAGAAAATACACGAAAGAAGTCTAACGTGTTATAAATCCATTTTTCTCTGGCGGACTTCCAGGTAGTGAAAGATCTGCAAAGATGACGCAATTGCGCGTGAAATTCACTGATATATCGAGCTCTCCGAATATCGAAGGTAGATTAAAGCGGTTTTCTCGTTTTCGCTCTCTCTCTCTTTTTCCAGTCTATTACGCACGCTACATACGGGCATTTTGAGGAGAAAAGAATTAAATTTTTACATTTACTTGTATTTTATTTTAAAAATAAAGTTAACCGTGTTAACTTCCTTTAAGAAGTCATTGCTTTTCCCTTTCATCTTGGGTTTTTTTTTGGAGAGAGTTAAATTAACCACAATTAAATTACAATTACAATTTAGTTAAATTACAATTTTGAGCGTAAATTACGAATCTTAAATCGTTATTTCAATTTCGTAAGCGCAGAACGTCCGAAACGCAAAATTTCCCTTTAAAACGGACACAACTTCCTTAACCTTAGTAAGAACCCCAATTTTTGATTGCAGATTCGGATTCTGCATACAATTTTACTTAGAATACACTCTTTTGATGTTTTTTTCGTGGCTTTCCATCCAAAGTATATTAAATAAATAAACTCGTCATGATGAGATCCTAGCGAGAATGCCTCCATTTTTTAAGCCATTGGTCTTAACTATGGGTCTTTATGACCCCATGTGTCTTCCCAGACCCCATGATTTTTCCAAAATTTACAACCTGGAAAACGATGGGACAATTGGACTCCACGGGGTCTGGGAAGGCTCCCAAACACAAAAAATTTAAAAAGTAGAGCCAAAATGAAGGGCGTCACCTTTTAACTTTTTTCTCTACCTTAATTCGCTTTCGAGTTAACCTGGAGGAGACAATATTGAGAGTAGTAAGCTTCCACCCAGTATAGAAGTAAGAGCCTGTAAAACTTACTTGAAAATCGTATAAAAATTGTGATAGACGGCCATCAGCACAGACAACCTGTTTCCAGAGACCTTCTCATGGAGGGTATCGCAATAATTTGTCTTTGAGAAAGTTAAAAGGTAATGATTGTGATAGAAGGATTAGCTCTGACGAGGCTTTTTTAGCCGAAACGATTTTATACCACCTCCATTTTTAATTTGAATAATTAATAAGATTCTAAAATATTGTAAACCATATTATTCAGTCACTTTGTATCCTCAAAACGATTTAGGAAAAAGAGGAGAATCGTCCAAGCATTCATTATAAACGAACATCAATAGGCTTTTGTCGAAATCCTTTGAGTTTGAAATGTTTGAATATATCAATAAATACGTGTCTAAATTATTCTAATATTTAAAACATTTTCTTTTATAAATAGAATAAAGTCGGATACAAGCTACAAAACCAGAAAGCATGGCTCAAGTTTGATCTAGTTTACACCCAGGTTGTTCTACAGCGTTCCAATTAACCCGAACATAGTTTACCTTAAGAAATAAAAACTTCAAACGTGTTTTGTATTCATTATTAGAAATGAGGAATTAAAAAAGGAATAAAAATTAAACTTGGGTTTATTCGGAATGCAATAAAAAAATATTGAGTGGTTTTATTGTTCCTCGTCTTTTATTACAATAAAATAAAAAATAATAAAACATATAAATTGTATTCTTACGGTTTATACTTTTATTTATTGTTTTTTTCTTATTTCGGAGGGTTTTTGAATAAAAGTTAGGATCAGGTAGGGAAATGGGAATGGCGATAAAAGGAAGTCTTCTTCGAGAAGCTCAGAGTTGTATATAAAAAGGAAGAAGAATGATAACGTGCCACCTCGAGATTGACACGAGTATAAACAGAGGTTTTGGTAGCGTAAAAAGCCATTTTATCCTCTTCTTGTATCTGAAGAAGATTTGACCTAAAAAAATAGGTGATACGAATATTGCGAAATCGTTCAAAAATTTTTTGTTCTTTGACGAAAATTTGTAGGGTCACATGAGTATCCCAAATAAAAACCCCATCCTACCCCATCGATGGCCAGGGAGGGCTTAAACGCGTATTTTCCCGGTTTTTCGCTTGTATCTCCAAAACGGTACGTCTTAGCTAAAAATTATTTAAGTTAAAAAAGAAATCAGACTTAATTTTCTATAAATTTTTTTGTACAACCAACGGCGCTTGAGCTACACGGCGACGAAAAACTGTGTAAAAAATGTTTGTCCTTGGAGTGATTGAGCGTGACTTTTGGTGGTTTTCCACCTTTATCTTCAAAACGGTACGTCGTAATTAAAAAATATATAATAAGAAATGAAAGGTAATTAAATTTCCTACAAATTAGACGAAATCAACTTCATTGCAGCCGTTTCCGAGCTGCAATGCGCCGAAATAAGTAATGACAAAAAGCGTGTTTTAAAAATCGCTGAAGTTCGAAAATCAGGGAAGGAGCAGCAAAAATTGGTACTCACTGAACGCTGCAGCTGTGGAGACAGCTTTTTTGGTCCCATCTCACAAATCACAATACACAAAAAAAAATGAGCTCTGTGGGATCATAAGTTCTCGAATTATTGAGGTTTTTCTAAAAAGGTTTTTTCTTGAAAAACTGATCTAAAACTTATGTCAGCTTTTATTCACATAGAGAGGCATCTTCTGGAATTTTTCGGCCAATTCTGAGTAAGGGCCCCCCTTATTCTGCTGTAGGCTTTCTTCAATTTAAAAGTTCGATGAAATCTTTTATTTAAGGATACGAATAAAATATAAAAGTGTTGGTTTAAATTAAATCCGTCCCTATTTCGCCAGTATCTAAAAGTAAAAGAGATCCATGTTAGGTTTACGAGATAAATCTGAACGATAAATCTCGGCGAGTCCGGAGCGTAGAAGAAGGATTTTTTCCTTTCGGATTATTGTCGGAGAGCAATGAAAGAAGGCGGGCCAACGTTTTTAAGGTTGAACTCTAAAGCCTACAGAATCGCTGGAGACTTTTGACGGCGACACATGTTTATTTCCCTTCGCCTCCCCACTCCTTCACTGGCGTACTCAGCCCCAACTTGTATTTTGTCTCGCCTCTACATTATTGCTTTTATAGCCTTCCAGAAGATGACGCGGGGGGAAAAAGGAAAACCTTATTAGTGTTAACAGGACAATAAACTCCAACCTTGTGTCCAAAATCACTTTTATTATCTTTGTTTTATATTTTTTGATCTTTTTTATTTTTATAAAATAGGCATACCTTCTTTATTCCCTCAAGAATGAATAAATTAATAGGCAGGTAAATATCTTTTCTTCGAAATCAACCTATTAGCTTTGTTTCAACCGCAGTTTGAAACTCCCGGAGCATGCGCAGAAGGATTCGCATGTCAAATTTGACGTCAGAGACTTCAGATTGGGCGGACATACGTCAAATTTGACGTCCTAACCCTTTTGCGCATGCTCCAGAGTTTCAAAACGGTTTCAAACTTCGGTTGGAACAAAGCAATTAAGCTCCGTTCCTAATTTTACCGACACAGCTTGTGTTGGTTTTAAAAAGGTTCTGAAATCGTTTATTAAATAAAATAAATCATTCAGTTGTATATTTTGGTTTATTCATTTTATTTTCTAACTAGACTCTTTTGATCTGAATGTGTATCGAACCGAAAGATTGGAGTTTGGCCAAGCCCTTCTCTCTCAATTCGCCCAGAAATCCTTTCTCGGTCTAAAATCAACACCGTTTCACTCACGATGCAAATTCGTAGAAGGATAAACGGAATTTTAATAATTCCTTTCAATGTCCGCCTTGAATTGTCCGAGTTTCCTTTTATTCCAATTAATTCCTGAGGTTGAAATTTAAACACTTTAATAACCTATTGAAATTCGGAAATCCAATTTAATTTTATGGGCATTTTAAATGATAAAGTTTGAATAATGAAAAGCGTTTTAAGGCGTCTTTTTTAACAAAAAAAAACTTGGGGTGTTAGGAAATGGCTTTTAAAACTCCATTTTGTGTTATCTTTTAGCCAAGGACGAAACTTAAGGCAACTACTTACTTGAAATAATGGCACCTTTAACCTCTAAAGTGGTCTTTAACGAGAAATTCGTAAGGATCAACGTTATTTATATTTACGAGAGAGAAAACAGTTTTGAATATTTTAGGAGACCTTTTTTTTTTCAGCCTCTGATAGGTCTGCGGTTATTGACGAAATGCCAGCACATAAATCAAACCCTTAACCTAGGCCATTAGAGAAAGTTGTTCAAGACAGTTATTTGCGTGGGGTCACAACATTGGCTGTTGACAAATTAAGGGCCAGGACTTGCCAACAGGTTACTTCTTGACTTTGATTGATCTCAGGGAGAAGAGAGAAGGAAAACAAAATTCTTAAAACTTATAAGTTTACTACTTATACTCGTCTAATCCTGCTAAGATTTGTTCCAACCGCAGTTTGAAACTTCTGGAGC
Source organism: Orius insidiosus (assembly GCA_014119065.1). Taxonomy (NCBI): domain Eukaryota; kingdom Metazoa; phylum Arthropoda; class Insecta; order Hemiptera; family Anthocoridae; genus Orius; species Orius insidiosus. Next base: position 20,435 of record JACGAQ010001451.1, on the reverse strand, counting down.
ATGCGCAGAAGGATTTTCACGGTAAATTTGACGTCAGAAGACTTCAGATTTGATAGACAAACGATTGAACGACGTCAAAGTTGACGTCCAAATCCTTCTGCGCATGCTCCAGGAGTTTCAAACCAAAAGGCCATTCCAAGGAAACTCCGAAACTTGAAAAGAATCTAAAGAGTATTTTGACAATTTTGTTATTGGCCAACTATCGAAATTACGAGTTAAATCTGAGTAGTTTGTGTTATAGGGTATGGACTAGAAGTCTGAATAACCTCCAGGCTACTATATTTACGTTTTGATGGTTTACTTGTTTATCTTCAGATTTCATATTAGAAGCGTTACTCAGGGCCTTAACTACAAAATCTCATCTTTCGTTCACGGTTCAACTTCGATATAGTTAAGTCCAGTCAGTCTAAACCTGCGACTAGAAAAAATTATGGTTTTTTGACGGTAATGTGTAGGTGAGGGTTCATGAGTATCCCACATAAGAAGAAGGGGGAGTGGCTTAAACGCGGATTTTCCCGGATTTTCCCTTGTACGAGGTGTGGCTATTAAATAACCGGACTGATGCTGCTGTCAGCAAAGTGCGAGCGCGACGCGACAAGTTTAAACATGATTTAGTCTGAGGGTCCTTCCCCAACTCTCAGCTCGCTGGACAAGTCGTCAGGTCGCTCTGTTCGACTGTAGGAGTCGATTGAAGTAGTGTTCGCATTAGTGGCGCGTCGGAAAAATGCCAAGTAGTCAGATGGAACAACGAGTTAACCTGAAGTTAAAAAAAAGATTTTTTTTTTAAATTCGGCATCCCAGTGTTGGATCATCCACCGTACACTCCCGACCTTGCCCCCTGTGACTTTTTTCTATTTCCTAAGGTGAAATCGGCGCTAAAAGGAACAAGACTTAAAGGGTGGAAGCGGTTAAGGCAAAAGCGACGGAGGTACTGAACCAGCTAACAGAAGAGGACTTCCAGCACTGCTTCCAACAATGGAAACAACGTATGGAGTGGTGTAGGGATCGCCAAGAGGAGTATATTGAAGGAGATAAAACTTCGAATGCAATTGGAGACGAATAAAAATTGTTATGACTTCAGTCCGGTTATTTAATAGCCACACCTCGTATCTCCAAAACGGTACGGCGTAGCCAAACAATATATCAGTTAAAAAAGAAAGCTGACTAAATTTCCTATAAATTTGGTTCAATAAAAGTTTTTGTGCCACCAACGGGGCCCGAGCTACACAAACAGTTTGAAAATTTAAAAAAATGTTGACCTTGGAATGTTTTTCGCCTTTATCTCCAAAACGGTACGTCGTAGCCAAAAATGTATTTTACAAAAATTTCCTAATGTCAAAAACGAAATACCACATTTTTTTCTTTTAATTTCCGTTTCGATGTTTAGATTGTTGAGCGGATCGCGAAGAAGGATTGTGAGTTGCTTTGGAACCGCTGTAAGCAATAGATGTGACGTCATGATATTTTAATTTCACAGGAAAAATCTGGTTATTTTCATTTTTAAATGTGATTTGAATTTCACTGGCTATAAATTACGCGATTTAATCTAAAAGTACGTAAAAGAAAAGATGTCTAAGATTGCGAAAACGAGACAAGCCTAATATAGGCACCAAATGTTATATTTTTTTCGCAGTCAAAGATTATTTCCCTTCTTTTGTTTCATTTTAACTTTTTACCCTTATTTTTTAAGATGCTGGGAAAACAATGCTTTAATTTTTGGGAGCAATGTAGTATGAAATTACACGATTCCATGAGATAGTATCTTTTCTGAAGGTGTGTTTAGAAAGAGATTTAATAATGTAATATACTCTCTCTCTCCCTCGGGAACCACTCTTTGTATTATGTTAAGGTGTAGTGTATTGTCTTGGCTGATGTACGAGGTTGTATTGTGTCCAGGGCAGAATTAGCTCTGACCAGCATATATCAAACTTGGGTTTGGTAAACCCTCCGGCCATCAACGCGAGCTTACCAACTTTCATGTAGAAAAAATTGAAAAATGCTTTACAAAATCTTTTGCAACTATTTTACATTTTTGGAATTACAAAATATGTATTAGAAAAAATTTTGATTTGATCTAAACTTTGTCACAGTTATGTGAAAATACTGCCACATATAAAATACTGTTTTCCCACCTCGAAAATTCTGGAAATACATATTATGATATTAGTTTCTACTAAAAGTTGTATTAATCCAAGGCCACGTTGATAGCGACAACATTTTCTGACCTCTCGAAAGTTATAAAAATTAATTTTTCACACTTAAAAGTTTGAGAAAAATTTCTAAAAGACGCGTCTTTAATTGCGAAACAATTTACAGAAAGAATGAGCTCAGGGAATCATTAGTTCTCTAGATATTGAGGTTTCCTTAAAAAGGATAAACCCGTTTTTCTCGAAAACCATTAGGTTTTTTGATCAGAAATGTATGTCCTATCAATATTGGCACCAGATAGAGCGTCGTCAAAATCTTTTATCGTAATCTAAAAGGCCCGTACGTATTTTCTCGGTGCGAAAGGGCCGGAATGTGAATTTTTCAAACTTGAAGCGATTCTACGTAAATTCGAGTTGTTACTTTTGAAAACGATGATGAGAGCATTATCTTAACTTTGATAAGGTTAACGAGGAACAAGCTAGAAGAGACATTAGTCCGACGGCCCATTCAGAATCTCTAATCTTTTACCGATCGATCCTCCCAACTCTTGAATAAATCAAAAGTTATTTTTAAAAAGTTAAAATAATATGTTAAAACAATGATAAAAAGGAGACGAATCGTCCCCCGAGCCGATTTTGTGAAAAACCAATGAAAATTCTTTGGACATATTTAGAATTTTTTTTCATGATTTTTAGAGTGGTGGGTAAGCCTCAAAATAAAATAAAAACTTGTTTTTGGGCCCAAAAAATTTGGAGCGTTAGAAACCCTCCCAGGACCCTTAAAAAATACAATAAAATAAGTAAAAATAAATCAGGTATTCATCCTAAATTTAAAAAAAAAAAATTTGGAGTCCTTAGAGGCCTAGAGGGTCTGCTAACAGCCAAAATTTTTAAAATTTTGAGGACCCGAGTAAATTAAATTTTCTCCCCAAAAAAAATTTTTTTGTTCTCACCTCTCATGAAAAACGCCTTTAGTGGGCTGCAAAAAAAAAAAAAAAAAAAAAAAATTTACCTGGGAGGGATTTTTGAGGTCTTTGACCCGAGAAAAAAAGAAAAAAAAATAGGAAGCAAATTTCTTTCAAATCAATCAGAAAATCTCATTCTGCGTAGGTAGATTGAGGGGGAAAAAGGGGAAAAGTTTTTAATCAAACTTAATTTGTTGTATAAACGCAAGTAATCAAAGCAAAATAAGCTTTTGTTTTGCTTTAATTAAATATTGAGCCTGTTACATTTTTTTATGATTTTTTATTGTTGTTTTTTTTTATAATGTTAAATATGTATGTACTTTTTTACTTAAAATTTTTATAAACATTCCTCAAGAAAAAAAAGGGAGTAGGTAAGAGAAAAGTTTTGTTTTTATTTTGGACCACTTCTCTCTATACGTCACACGGCTGAGTTCATCTATCCTGTCATCCGTGCGCTTTCGACCTATATTTCCAACGGGAAAAAACCAAAAAACAAAACTCGATATTTTTATATAAATTAAATTATCAGAGTTTCATGATGAATTTTGTTCTTTTACTTCATTTTGCCTAGTTTAAGTCTATTCATGTCGTTAATAATGGTTAAGAAAAGGTTAAAAGCAGTTTGCATTTATATGGGATAATCTTTTAAATAAGGGTTGGAGACCCTTGGTAATATAGATGGGCCTAAAGCCGGCAATCGCTTCCTTTTCCATGCCCTTTTTCAAGTTTTATTTTGAAACTTATATGAGATTTTATTGACGTTATTATGATTAGTTTAGATTGTGATAAGGAGGGTTGGTCTGCCTATTTAGCGGTCAACTCCGAAGAGATTCTGAGGTGTGTAAATTAGGCCAATGAGGTAATTAAGTTTGAAGAGGCTCTTTCGGTTAAAGAGAACACGTTTAGATATTCTAATTTATGCTATTGTTTAAATTAAAGGTAAAAACAATTTTTAAAAAAATCGTTTTTCTTGGGCCCACAGTGCTCTAATTCAAAAAACTTTTCCCATGAATTGAAAGGTTTTCGGGGAAGGTTCTCCTGACCCCGTATGATCAAATCCATTATGGATTGTCTATGGTTCCGGCCGGCCGTAGCATTTTTTTCCGGAACACTTTACGGCCACAGTTTTGAACCAATTTTCACCAAATTACGCAAAATCTTTAAAATTATCTTTATCTTAAAAATTTTATTTTTCCAAATAGTTAAACAAAATTATAACGAGGCTATCACAAGGGGGGGGTCCCTGGCCTGAGCTCTCGCCATATTGCCATGGCGCCTTTTGGAGCCAACTCCAGAGGAGGATTGTAACGAGGCCGATTTTTGAATTTCGAAAAAATGGCCATGTTATGTCTGTTTGAAATTTTAAAAAAGCGCCCGTTGGTCCGATTTTAATCAAATTTTCACCAAATGCGGCTCATATTTTATACCAATTTTTGGAGTAAAAAATATTTTTTTTAATAGGGAGGAAATTTGATACTTTCACCAATAGCGAGAGGGACATCCCTTGGGCAAGAGGTAAATAATTTCTACCTAGATACTTAGAAATTACATGATTACTTGAAAAAATTGCTTTGATTACTTAAAAAAATTATGTTTTCATGGAAAAAAAATATAAAATAAATAAAAAAAAATAAACTTTCAAAATTTTTTTCATGGAAAAAAACTTTCAAAATTTTTTTTTTTTTAAATTGAAAAAAGTAACTTGGGAAACTTTTCGGGAAAAAAAATTGAAAATTTTTCATAATAGAAGGAAAATTTTTTTAAACTACAGGAAAATTTTTCTAATATCGTCCCCTATTTTATACCGCCCCCTCTTTAAACTAGTTATTTTTGTTTAGTCTGAACTTTGTCAGTCCTATTTAAATTGCAATTGTTGAAAGGATTTACTCAAAGTACTTGTCTAAACAGATATTTTAGAAGCGAAGTTGAAGAAGTGATTCGGTCAGAATGGGAGTGCGTAATGGTCGATGGTGAAGGGTGGAATGGGCAAAATGTTCAGCTTCTATTTTCGTCTGGGGCTATTACGAGAGAGCGCTTGAAGCCTAACAGAATTGCCTGATTATGGGTAACGTTATGCTTTCAGCGGGACCGATCATCCTTGAATTCAAACGTAAGGAGAGCCTAAACTCTTTATCGACTCAGAAGTCAGCTTAGGTTTCACTTAAAATTTTTAGGTTTTTTAAATCGAGTGCACCCCTGAGTTTTTTTTTTTTTTTTTTGCAAGAAATATCAAAATTCTCCCTTATTTCTTTCCTCTGTTTTATTTTTATTTTTTTCTCTCAAAAATATGTTCCCATACTATAGGGAGATGTTTGGGATATTCACGCTCGTTTGTGTAGCCTAGCTGGATGATAATAAAAAAAATTTATTATCGGTGTACATAATTTTTATACATAACAATAAGGCCCACAATCCCCAAGACAGCCGCTAACTATTATTTAAAAAAAAAAATAAAAAAAAAAATTTAAAGATTTAAAGGGAACGTGACTGAGGCCGGAGGGCTAGAGATTTTTTTTTTTTTTTGAAATTTTTTTAACGAGACTTACAATTCTTTTTTTTCTGTGTTAGTATCTAGAAAAGATAAAACGTTTCTACTTTTTTTTTCTCAAGAGAAACTGGCTAAAACGAAGTTATCGTTCCAGGTGGGGAGAAAATCTATGCAAATACCATAACAAAAGAGGAAGAATGAGGAAAAAAATGTTATCCCACATCTCTTTTCTGCTCAATTTTCATATCGGCCGCTTCTAAAGATTTCTGTGGGAAAACTATATTTTTTTTTACGGAGCGCCTGGAAAACTAATCTTCAACCGGTGTCGAATAGGGGTCGTCCTCTTATCAGACCCCCGGGGTTCTGAACTCTTATCAGTTCTGAATTTCGCCCCCCCCCCCTTACTTGTATCTCCCGACCTACAACTTAGACCGGTGGTTAGACAAACGCCGAACTCGAAATCTGATATGTGGAAACATTCAAACTCGGATTTCCTTCGTGCATTTTCTCGATAAAGTGGGGAAAAAAGAATAATAAATAATTTCAAAACTAATTACTTTATCTTTTTCCAGGGGGATTCCCGAAAAAAACATCTTTCGAAACTTCTCATTTTAAAAATTGTTGCCCTAGGCTCGGAAGTAAAACAGCAAATTAAACTTTTTACTCTATGATTGTGAAATACATTTAAATCAATTAATTAATTTATTGATGTAGGTATCCATTTAAAAGATTAATTTTTTTTAATAAAACCACGGGGACTATTAAGATATTTTAAAAATAAACTTAGGATGAAAGAAAACGTTTTTCTGATTATTTTGTAGAGAGATCATTTTAATCAAAATATTAATAAAAAGTGAAGTTTTATTTATACTTTAAAATCAAAGTTAGGTATTTAAAATCAAAAAAGATTATTCAGAAATTTACGTTGAGTGGGGTTGGTAAAGAAAAAAAATTGAAAGTTTCCTTGAATAATGAAGACGGGGTCTTACCGTCTAAAGTGATTACCTACTCTAGCAAGTAAATATTTGAAGAATGGGAAGTTTGATATTTATGAGAGGCAGGTGAGTGGGTTGGACTTATTCTCTGAGGTGGATAGTTTAGTTCAAACAGTTTCAGCAAAAAGGAGTAAAGAAAAAAAGAAGGGAGAACGTCGTGCCGAATAAATTAATTAGTAAATACCTACATAATAGTAAAGATAAATAATTACATAAAATTCTTTAATTTTAATTGGGTGTGAATTCTGCAAAGTTTGATTTTTACATTAAAAATGATATTTTTTGGGTATAATAAATTATCATCGGTAAGGTAGAGTGTGCTAGAAACCCTAAGGTCGTAGGTTGAATGGGGGCTTAACTTTTTTCTACTCTCTTTCTCATCATATAGGAGACTTTTTAAAACATAAAAAATTACATTTTTTAGTTAATTAACTTTCACCAAAAGATGTTATTAGTCTTATCTTCCTAAATAGTAAAACAAGATTGTAACGAGAGCGATTTTTGAATTTCGAAAAAATGGCGTTTACATATCAGTGTGAAATTTAAAAAAATTCCCTGTGGCCGAACCGTTGGTTAATATTTTCAGCAAATACTCCTCAACTGTTTTACGAATTTTCGGTGTGAAAAAGATTTTTTTTTAGTAGGGAGAAATTTCATACTTCCGCCACTTGCAGAGAGATATCCCTTGGGCAAAAGGTCCTAATATTTCTACCTTAGATAATTTTGTTGGCAAATATCCTTGAAAAAAAAAGGTCAAAAAGTTTTTGAGAAGAAAACGGAAACTCCGGAAAATGTTTTGAAAAAAAAACCTTTTTTCGTTAAAAAAATTTAAAATTCAAAATTCAAAAATACTTCACCTCCTATATTGTTCCTTCTCTTTAAGGAAGTTTTCGTTGGAAGCCCTTCAAACTTTTTTATCATATGTTCGCGGAATCCTTCTTATGTAGTTATCTGTTTAAAGAGAGGACTTGATTTGACTGTATAAAATCAAAATAGTGCACTGTAAAATCATACAGAATCAAATTTTAAGCATCTCCCACTATATTTTTCTTTCTGTGAAAACGAAAATTAGAACATTTTGAATATATCCTTTTTAAAATTAATTCCTTTGAGAGAGGCGGAAAAAAGTAAGAAGGATGGGCCCCTTTGGCCTATTTTAGAACGAATAAATTTTATGAAAATAATTTGAACTTCCCTTTTTAGTGAAGGATCGAGGGGAAGGAAAAATGTGAGAAAGATGAGACATGACAATGCATAATTTTCTTTTCATTAAACCCCTTCCCCCCTCCCGGTCGTTCCCTTTAAGCTTTTCACGAGGTGCTATTAAAATGAGAAGAGTTAAAAAAAAGAAGGAGAAAGAGAGATGGAGAAAAAAAATGGCGAACTGAAACGCCGGATAACAAATTGAAGAGGCGGGGAGGAAGATAATAGAGCATGGAAACCCCTCGAAAAAGCTCCCCCGATTTGAAGCATTAGTTAAATACCGTCCCCAATTGGTCAGCTCGGAATTTACGCCAAGCTGTCAACGTTAATTTTCAAGCAATAGCAATCCATTATCCGCGTATTAAGAGTTTAATCCGTTTTAAATAAATAATTTAAAAGCATAAAAAACACATCATTTTTATTATCAATGTTCAGTCTAGTGTTAAAAAGGACTCTATTCACCTTCTTCAATATTTGAGACCACTAAGTTTGAAGTAGGAATGATTGATAATGGAGAGAAGGAAGGGAAAAAAATAGTCGTAGTATTGTCCAGTTTTCTTTTTTTTTTTTTTTTTCCCCTTCGTCTTTTCCTAACCCTCTTCATCCTTCCTTCATTCTTTTCAAACATATTTTCACACAGGAGGCCGGCAGGAAGTGGTTTTCGACGTCCGGCAGAAAGACGCCTACGGAGTGGGAAAAAAAAGGGTCTAGAGCCGACTAAAAAATATAATGGGGACAAAGAAAGGTTTATTTTATTTTTTTAAGCCATCAAAGGCGATTGTTGTGCGAATTTGAATAGGATTGTTTTCATCTAACCTTTTGGCATGGATGAAATAAAAATGTTATAAGGAACAAATAAGATAGAATTCCGCAAGGTGTGATACAGTTCTGCAAAGGCGATGAACGTTGATGGTTTAGTATAATTATTCAAGTAGAATTAAGTAACAGCCAAATCCGTAGACATTTCTCGACTAGACGCCATAATAAATTCGAGACATGTGGAAAATATGTTTCAACTTAGTTGTGTTTAATTGTCTAATCTGAGCTCACATACCGTTAAGACGAAAAACCGAACCAACGGAGCAATTTTAAGCAGACATTCCGCCATTTTTTCGAAATTCAAAGGGCCTGAAAGACCCTTTACCAAAGACCCTTCCACAGAGCACAATCTTGGAGGAAGTTAATGAACATGAATATTACTAAATTTCATTAATAAAATTCTTGAGGACGTTAAATTTAATGAAAACCTCAATTTTCATGATGACAGATAATCGCATGAATCATTCGTCCCCTCCCCTGGGAAATTTTCAAAAACAGCAGATACACTAGAGTACTAGACCATAACCTAGAAAGTATTTGTACATACGTTACACCTCTAACAGAAAAAGGACTCCGGGAAAAGTGATCCATTATGAATGTAGTTAGAGTGTAAGATAGAAAAGCGGCGGGAAAGCTCGCCTGAAGAGAACTTTTTCCAACAGGTAGATTGCATAAAAACCGAGACCGCAAGAACGCTTCAAGGAGGCTACTCAAATATTCATAAGAAAGAGAGAAAAAAAAGATACAAGAGCGTACAAATCTTTGTTAAAAACATTGTCCTCCATGAGAAATTCTCTTTCCCACCTCTTTCTTCCTTTGGCGAAGTAAATTGGATAGTTTCCTCTTTTCTCTCATCTCAGATTAATCTCAGCCAAGCGAAATTCGTTCATAAATTAGATTTTTAATAAAAGCATTTCTTAATAGGACCTTTTACAAAAGGGAACATTGTTTTAATAAGATAATGTCTTTTTTTAAATTTTCTTTTTTGAAAAAAATTATGCTTTATTGTTCTTATTAATGCGATTTATATTGAAGAAATGTAAATGAATTAGAAGAAATTAGAAGTGTTCAAATTAAAAATGTTAATTGTTTTGAATACTTAACGAAAAGAAAAACCGGGGGTAACAAGATTGAAACTTTTTTTTGACGGAAAGCCGGACGTGTTAAATGGGAAACGTTATTATTCAAAGGTGGCTTTTTTCTCGGAGGGCTCCTCTGTCACCGCAGATAAATGCATTTTTAACAAGTTTCTAGGAAAATGAGCTTCTCCTTCATGAATCTTAAAGTATATTTTTTCACGCGATGTACCTAGGGACAAAAAAAATCGTTACCCCCTCACCCTTAAAATGATCTCTAGTTCAATTAACCCGAAAAAAAATAGGATCAAGTGAGACAATTGTTTTCACAGGTTTACCAGTGGCGAGAGTCCATAGTCTTCTGATGTATTCGAAATTCTAAAAATGGCGGAGATACGTCCGTCTTTTTTTGCACAGAACCCGGTAGTTGGTAGACCAAATTTACAATCTAGCCAACAAAAAAAAATTATATTTAGTTTTTCCTTCGTTTTGTCTCAGATTTTGATTAAAGACGTCCGTCTCATCTCTGGTTTAGACAGACACAAATACCTTCTCATCGTGCAGAATACAAATGCAAGAATGATAGGAGGGTGATATATGGATATGGCGAACGGACGGGAGGATGAAAAAAAATACCGGCCATCTTTTATTCCGAATATGGTAAAAGAGGGGAAATTTGTTATTCGATCGAAAAACAAGGGAAGGAATATTCAAACCTGAAAAACTTGGGAGTTTTGCAATCGGGGGAGGAAAAAATTCGGTGTCGTTTTTGTGGAGAAAATTTTTTATTCAAATTATGGACATATTTTCGTGTAAGAACTAGTGAGGCGTTCGTAATATGAGAGGTACGCGGAAAAGGCCCTCAACTATGCACTTGTCCCTTTCAACTATTTCACTATCCGAGGCGTGGGTATGAAGTTATTCAAGCATTTTTTTAAAAAAGTTCTGCTAGATAAATAATTATTTTTAATTTTCTTTGAAGGGTCGATCAAAATCCAAGGGATTCGTTTTAAAAGGACGAGCTTTTCTTCGTTTTATTTTCCTTCCAGTCTGAAAGACGAAGAAAAAAAACTCACCTTTTTATGTCTGGGTGGCTCTTTTATACTCGAGGCATAAACCTGAAGGCTCAACCGCATCTGTTCCATTAGCATATAAATGAAAGGGAGAAGCGATGAGGGTTCTCAGAAACAATTGGTGAGGATCGTCGATTCCCTCATATTCTTCGCGGGAGGCGGGAGAAAACTTTTGGGGCCCAAACTGATTTCTTAAAAAAAGAAATTCCTTTAACTTGATACGCTTTCTCAAACCCGTTCACTCTACTAATCCCCGAATTATTAATTTCTTTTTCTCTTTTCAAACTTTAAAATACATCATAGAAATGGGCGGATGTAAAAAGAGTGAAAGAAGTAGCGAATTTGTAGAGCCTTCCGGGCAGGAGTTCGGATTGCATGGTGTTCTTTTGTCATCAAGGTTTTTATCATTTTTATTTTTTTACAACTGGGATATTGAAGTGGGTAAGGCGACTCTGATGTCCTCTGATGAACGATACACTATGAAAATTATCCAAAACACTGTAAAGATTTTGAACTCCTGGAGCATGCGCAGAATGATTTGCACGTCAAAGACGTCTGATGACTTCAGATTTGACGGACAAACAATTTGAAAGACGTCAAAGTTGACGTCCTAGTCCTTCTGCGCATGCTCCAGGAGTTCCAAACCAGTTTCAAACTGCGGTAGATATTGTTTCACCAAGGTGGGGGAACAGTCCCCACCCTTTTCTGTGTGTGGGGTATAATACTGATGAGAAAAATGCGCCACGTTTTCCGCAAGTTCGAAGCATCCACTTTGAAATTTTCAATCGAGTCCACATTAGGTTCATTTTCAAACTTGTTGAATTTTTCTTCATCCCTGTCCGTCAAATTTTTGCAGAACACCTCAAACATTCCATTTAAGTCCTTTTTTTTTCCTCTCCCCCCTCATTTCCCGCCCAAATAAAATGGGGTGAGTATGTGGGTGATACCAAAAAACGGACTTTCAAAGCTTTCCCGGCCAGTAATTTTATCTCCGTTTTTGTTGGTGTGAAAAGTTCATCAAGACTTCAAAGAAACGTCCGTTTCCTTTTTATGCCTACTATTGCTTCTCTGGCTTAACCCTAATTTGCTCGTTTCAGAAACCAATTTTGAATTAAACAAATAATAATAATGATAAAAAAAAATTCTGAGCCTTTATATGAAAATGAAACTCAGTTGAGTTAAGGATGTTGATAAAAACGGTCGTTGCTAAGTATGAATAATGATGCGGGCAGTACACGGCATATAAATCTTGGTCTACTTGACGTTCAAACGTATGTCGCAAGACTATCTTGTAATTTCTCTTCCTGGACGAGAGTGAACTTCCTTGAGAGAAGCTACACAAAATTAAAATTGACTATTTTTAAAGTAGGTATTGTAAGGATTATATTTTTCGGGCTTGGGAAATTTGGGATCTCCTTAGTTGCGTAAAAGCCCGTCAGTAGGGCTTTGCGTGGGGAAGGGCTTGGAGCAAGGGAGTTGGCCTTCAGAGAAAAATACATTACAAAACATAGGTTTTTGCGCAGTTGGTTTAGCTTGATAGAAAGGGAGGCATTCCTTTATTTCGAGCTCCGAGTTTCTTTCTCAAAAATTCGCCGTCTTTCCTCCTGCACGAAGGCCGAATGCCAGGTAAGCATTGACAATGGGTTAGAGAAATAGTTTTATGCACATTTGATGAATAGCCCACTGTCAAAAGTCTCAAAATAGTAAAAGCCTAGCTAAGCCTTTCATTTTTATTTTATCTTGATATTTATTTTTGAAAGGAATTCAAGTCTTTCTGAAAAACCACGTAAGGTTACAAGGGAAACACGATAAACTTAAAATAAAAACAACTTTTGCTACTTTATATTACCGGGTTATATTTCGGTCACGTACCTTCCAAGGGTGAAAAGTACAATAAAACGTCCAAGAATCAATATAGAAACGATCCGGTTGGCGTAAAGCCTTAAGGTAAGATGCGGTTTCACTCTCTAAGGAGCTTTGTCCCTCCTCTAATTGCGTTACACTCTCTGATAAAATTCGAGATCGAAAATACACCGCAATAAACCTTTCCGTATTCACTAAAACACGTTTTTCTTTCGTTTTATAAAGATTAATCATTGTCTAAAACACACTTATGAGTGATGACTTTTTTGTGTGGATGAAAAATTAAGCGAAAATAGCCTAAAACGTCATCTGAAAGGCTCGTTAAGGGCAAATCTAGAATAAGTACTTCTTGCCTCTGTAGCCAATCATGAAAGTTTAGATCAAAGGGAAGATCACTCTCCTTTCTTGAAAGTCCCTTCCAATGTCCCAAAAGTTACCCAAAAAGGCCGACATGGTCCAGGAGAAAACGCAGCTCCGAGTCAAACTTGATGAAATCCGGGCCTTTCAATTTATACGAAAAGTTTTGTTTATCAAATTGCTATATGGTTCCGTATGGCATTTTAAAAAACTCCGATTTGAGCAGTGGTTTTGGTGGAGAAGAGTGTCAAAAAGCGGTGTTTATCAGTTTCAGTAGAATCCCTCTTTTCGCCTGTAAGGATATATTTTCAGGGATTGGATATTTTCCTTCCCAAAAATAGTGACAGTCGCCGTCCGTCTTTCCAAAAGCCAGGTAAGCATCCTTGACCATGAGTTAGAGAAATAGTTTTGGACAAGTGTATTATGTCGAAAACAAAGAAGTTAATCAAAACTCATGACACTAAATTGCTTAGGTACACATCCGCAGTTTGAAACTCTTGGAGCATGCGCAGAAGGATTTGGACGTCATATTTGACATCAGATGACTTCAGATTTGACGGAAAAACGATTTGAACGACGTCAAAGTCCAAATCCTTCTGTGCATGCTCCAAGAGTTTCAAACCAGTTTCAAACTGCGGTTGGAACAAAGCTATCGAATTCCACCTTATTAGAACTGAAAATATAATAAAAACCTTTCAATGTATAGTTCCAATTAAATTCGTATTCTTTAGAGAAGCGCGGAGATAAAGCGGAAATAGAAAAGGGTTTAAATTCAAGTTGCGTTTAATATTTCATTACAGGATGAGGGGAGAAATCGTCCGGGCCTGATTAAATCCTGGGGTGTTTCCTTTGTGTAAACAGAACGTCAAGAAAACCTTTAATTAATTCCGTAGTCCCGTTATTGTTATTTTTATTATTTTTGTTTTTATTCTCTCTCTCTTTTTGTTAAATTTTATAGCACTGTCTTGAAGTTGATTGCGGAGCTGTAAAACGTTGTCTTTTTCACATGGTGCACAAGGTGAAAAGGGACTCGGTTTCAACTCCCTCATTCGGTTATGTGACTCGAAAATAACCTCGCTTTTTCATTATCCGATTTCACAGGCGGTGAAACAAACGCCGCCGAGCCTGAATTAAACGTTCTATTATGCTCGAGGAAATTTCATTGTTCTTTCATTTAAAAAAAGTGTAAAAAAAAAAAAAAAAAAAAAAAAAACTTCCTGTTTTATTTTAGTGTCTAGTAGATTTAATTACACAGGGGCCCAATTTGGCACCGCCTTTGGGAAAGGAAAGGCCTACGGGAACTTCCTTAAAGAGAAGGGACAATATAGGAGGGGGAAGTATGAAGGAGGGGAAGTTTAAGGAGAGGGAAGTATAAGGGAGGGAAATACAAAGGAGGAAGAATGACTTCAAGTATTTAGAAAAACTTTCCCTCTTTTTTTCCTGTTTTTTTTTTTTTTTTTTTTTTTTTTTGCAAAAATTTGCAGTTTTTTCCGAAAAATTTTTAAGTCACCTTTCGGAAAAAAAACTATCTTTTTAGAAAAAAAACAGCTCGATGCTATAGATTTGATATGGTTGTATCGTCTTGAAGTTTGAATTTGACTAAAAAATCTGGTAAATCACTTATAAAAAGGGACTAGAAGTTTGAATTTTGTACTATTGGCAGCAAAAATATGTATTCCAGTATATTTATCCAACTGAGATTCGCCTGTGGTCTTATCCCTCTCTAAGTACTTCAAGCCTTTTTTTTTTTTTTTTTCCCTAAACAGGGACAATAAAACCTTGTATTTAATGTCCTTGATCTCCAAAAAAGATCTTTCGAGACCCAAAGGGGAAGACAAATCTATATTGAGGTACATAAATCCAGAAGGATAAATCCATCTAAGGGTGATGGAAGAAAAAAAAAACGGAAACCTTTAATAAAAACCTTCTTATCTTTTCCTACCCGCTGTGGTTCTCATCGCCAATAAAAACATCGCTTCCATTAAGTTTAACAACAAAAGGGCTCATGATGCACAAAATGGACAGTTTAAAATTAAATTAACTTTTTTTTTATTCTTTTAAATTTTTTTAAAACGGAAAGCACTAACTTATTTATTTTATTCAAATGTTTACATTTTAATTATTTAATTTTTTAATTTATTTATTTTATTTTTTTGCTTGTTGGTAGAAGGCAGGTTTTCCACGATCAAGGGAAAATGGTTTTTCTGGTATTTGTTTTAAGTTAAACCCGACTCAAGGATCACTGAGTTCGCTGTCGCCGGAAAGTTTTTGACATTTTTTTTTAAGGAAAACTGCAGAGTCGCTCCTTTCCACAGACAGCCGGATTTCAAAACTTTGCACATTGAGTTGTCGCAATCGACCTGCCAATGCATTTTTTACTTTCTTGAAGAGAAGTTAATTTAATACTCTCCATGTACGATTTTTTTCTGGAACAATCGGTTTTTTTTTTGATAAACCAATAATCGGTTTTTTAATAGAGAGGGAGGCCCTCGTATATTTTGAGCTCCAAGTTTCCTTCCTAAAAATCGTGGCCAGTCGCCGTCCGTCTTTCCTCCTGCGCGAAGGCCGAATACCAGGAAAGCATCCTTGACCATTGGCTAGAGAAATAGTTTTCATACAAAATTTGATTAAAGCCCACTCTCAAAAGTCCTAAAAATATTAAAAATCAAATAGAAATAGTAATAATAAAATATCAATAGTCTAAACATAAAAAGTGACGTCCGACCATAATTCATTGTACATTCTTCCGATCATCCGCATATCAGTAACAAAATAATTGGTGGCCTTACTTTCGTCTGAAAGAAAAAATATAATATTGGTGAATAGTAAGGAAAAATAGAAATTTTTTTGAACCTTAATACTTTTCTGTTTTAAAAAGATAAAGTGTTCTTTCTCTCCTTTGAGTAAGTTCCGTCGTAGCCAAAGATCAGCAAATTTTAAGTAGAAAAAAGGTTATCTCGTGGCTGTTATTCTGTACGGTATACATCAGATGGGCAGTAAGAAACTAATTTTCCGTAACATTATACTTTCATTCTTGTGAGTGGTAAGTCTCAGGTGGGCAAAGATTGAGTAAAAGTTTCAAATAGTGTCCTCTGTGAACTTTTGATGGTACCCCGACCTTCCCGCTTATACGAGCCGGGGATCACTAACTTTTTATAAGGGGAAACTTTCGAGTGGAACGGCCTCCGAAAAGGGAGACGTCGATGAAATACAGATATGAGAGGGAAGGGAGAAAGCCTCCAAGTGGTCGACATGGTAAAAGTTTAACCCGAGAGAACAAGTACAAGCGGTTCATATGTTCGCCGTAGGTTTTAAACATAAAAAACTTCAAATGTACACTTTTTTTTCTCCCCCTTCGTCTACGAAACTCTTTAAAACGAAAGCCCTCAATCTTCCGAACAATAAAAATTCTTCTCAAATAACTCAGGTTCATGAAACGAGGTGATTCTCTCCCAAAATGTCACGAATAGAGAATTCTCTCAGGCAAAAGGGTTCGAGCGGGTGAATAGTGGTGGCCACCGCCTTCGAGTAATCACCCGCTCAAAAAGGGTTCAAAGGTCCGCTTTTTCCTCAGTTTCTCTTCTTTTATTTTTACGTTTTCGCGGTTAGGATTGAAATAGGAGAATTAAGGGGTGTGTGTGCGGCGGGGGAGAAGGGTTAACCTTAATTTGTATGCGAGTTCCGAGACTACCACCTGCTCTTGGATAATTATTCAAAAGAACTGGGACTCATGATTACAACCTACAAGTTTTTCTTTTAATTTGACTTTTAAAAAAGTGTTCGAGAATCCCAAAAAAAAAAACAGACAGTCCGAAATTCCTGATAGGACGGTGCAAGGATCCATCAAATGGTCGTAATAACCTAATTTTAGCACTAGTTTGAAGAGCTTCTAACGAAAAATTATTTAAAGAGAAGGAGCAATATAGAGGGGAAAGTATAACGGATAGGAAGTTTAAGGAGGGGGAAGTATAGATGAGGGGAATTTCATGGAGGGGGAAGTATACGGGTGGGGAAGTAAAAAAGGAGGGGGAGAATAATTTCTAGCATTTAGACAAATTTTTCTTTTTTCAAACATTTTCAAGGTTAGGAAGAAGTAGAACGACTTCGACATCCCCAATCGCTCCGTGCTTCCTCAACATAAACCCCTTCAAGTAATACGAATTTCAATTAGGACTAAATTTATCGCTCCAGGCGCTGACCTCCATCAAATATAACTTACCTAAAACTTTTACGTAATCGATTACGAAGAACCGAATCAACTGAAATTATTTCCTAATAAACAGATCCTTCCTTCGACGGAGGACGCAACCTACTCCTTCTGCCAGAGGGTGTCGATTCGAGGAATGTATTGTCCTCAGCGAATATATTAAAAACAATATAGGAGAGGGAAGTATTAAGGAGGGGGGGTTAAGTATGTGTAAATGAGGGGAAGTTTAAAGAAGGGGAAGTATAAAGGAGGGGAAGTTTGTTGTTGTTTGTTGGGGAACATGTAGGTACTTTTTTTTTTTAGAAATTTTTCAAGTATCAAGGTAGAAATATTAGGCTTTCTGTTCAAGGGATGTCACTCTTTCAAGGGGTGAAAGAATCAAATCTCAAAATAATAATGATTTTAAAAAAATGCTTTATGAGAGCCGCTGAGGCCCTTGGTGTTTTCTACAGCGTTAATGATTTATTTTACTATAGGGTTTTTTGGTTCATGCGTAATCGCGCAAATAGGGAACGTTTTTTATGGATGCTATTAAAAGTTACAGAGGGAGAAAGAATGAAAAAACGGATATTTCACGACCGGTTTCGGCGTAATACGCCTCATCAGGTGAACTATTTCCTTATTTTTCATTCTCCTACACTTTTTACTTGACTTTCATTAGACGGTATTATGGACACCGCGGGAAGGTGGACAAACTATCCGTTTATACGGCACCCCCTCGGGCCCCACTACCTCCTAATTGTCACTACCCCGAGGGGTGCCGTATAAACGGATAGTTTGTCCACCTTCCCGCGGTGTCCATAATACCGTCTAATGAAAGTCAAGTAAAAAGTGTAGGAGAATGAAAATAAGGAAATAGTTCACCTGATGAGGCGTATTACGCCGAAACCGGTCGTGAAATATCCGTTTTTTTCATTCTTTCTCCCTCTGTAACTTTTAATAGCATCCATAAAAAAACGTTCCCTATTTGCGCGATTACGCATGAACCAAAACCCTATAGTAAAAATACTTCGAATTCCTTAATAGGTATAAAAAGAGGTGGTGTAGTGACAATTAGGAGGTAGTGGGGCCCGAGGGGGGCCGTATAAACGGATAGTTTGTCCACCTTCCCGCGGTGTCCATAATACCGTCTAATGAAAGTCAAGTAAAAGTGTAGGAGAATGAAAATAAGGAATAGTTCACCTGATGAGGCGTATTACGCCGAAACCGGTCGTGAAATATCCGTTTTTTTTCTTCTCCCTCTGTAACTTTTAATAGCATTAATGATTTAGATACTGGCGTAATTAGTTTATGATTTTAAACCAAAATTATATGGCTTCAAAAATAATTTTCCTCATGCGAGAAGGTTAAGTTGTTATTGCCAAATAACTTAAACGTGGGAAACATAAGTAGGTACTCCATATTATAATTTAGGAATAATAAAACCATTACAATCCTGTATAAAACTTATAGAAGAACTATAAGCAAGGGTATTATTGAAGGCTTTTTAAATTATTGGTTTATAAGTGAGGAAGGACATTAAAAGGCCGTTAGCACAGATTCTGCAGAGAAAAAAGCCCTTTGGGCGTCTGAAGTCGGTTTTATAACGCTTCCCTTTTCTCGAATCCCCAACTGCCCCAAAGGGATCATTCCACTTTTTCTCTTCCAACCCTTAAAACTTTCGGTGGCAACAATTTTTTTATTTATTTTACACAAAAACAAAAAATTTTTGCATCTAAAAATCTTAACTAATTTAAAAATATTTAAAAAGAAAGCGACCAAAAACATTGAAGAAACGTAAGTTAGAAACAAAAGAATTTAATTTAAGAAGAGTTGAACTTTCAACAATTTCATACGTAACAATTTCATAGCTTCGTATATTTTTAATTTTGAGGGCTTATCCGAGGATTACGGACGTTAAAGAAAATTGAATGCGGGGTTATTGTTTTTTATTTTTTATTGTTGAGTACGTTTTGGCCGGCTTTTATTTTATACAGCAATATTTAGAACATGCAAAGAAGTTAAAAGGTCTGAAAATACAATAAATCTTAGAATAAAAAAAGTATATATTAAAAAAAAGAAATCTTTCTAAGCTTCGCAATCAATTGGATGCTCTAAGTTTGCTTGTCGTAAATCTTCTGAGATCGGCTGAACGGGGGGACGGCGGGGCGGTACAAATCCTTTTCTTATTGAAGTTTTGAGCCGGTGCGCCTTCCAGAAAATTGTTATATATATTTTCATCACTGACAATACACTCCCCCCCCCCCCCATGAGTTTGTAGAATCCAATTAATATTTCTCAATGCTTGTTGTGTAGCTAACACAGGCGAACCAATTGGAATGAATTCAAAAATTAAATTTAAAAAATAATATCAGAACACGATTGGTTTTGCAAGATTTTTATGATATTGGCGTAGAACTATATTATTTTTTTGTTTATTTTTCCTGGGAAAGAAGTTGCATATTTATTTACTACGGGGATTTAATTTGAGCCTGAACGCATGATAAAACTGGTGTTTTTAGTCCAGAAATAGAGGAAAACTGCCCAAAACTTGAAAGTTAAACACTGGAGCACTTTGATTATTTTCTTTTATAGAAAATGGCTTCGCGAAGTTACAGAAGTGCATTTGGCAGTCCCCATGTTATTCAGTATTATGTTATGCAGAATTATTTGATCAACATCGACTAAGCCTTGCGTTAGGTACTAGAAACAATCAACATCATTAAAATCATGTTGGCCACACTGTAAACATTTCAACTATACCAGACCGATTCACCAAATTTTCACAGAATCTTCCTGTCTTAGTTGTTTTGAAAAGAGAATTTTCCGAAATTCGCAAAAATGGCGGAGATCTGTCTAAGAGATTTTTTAGAAAAGAAAACTTTTTTGGTAGTAGGAAGAAATTTGGGATGTTCTACCAGGCTGCGCGGAGACTTAATTTTTTTACCATCTTGATCATACACATAACATTATAAAAATTATTCATAAAACCTAATATGAAGAGGAACATTTTTTTTCATACGCTGTTTATATGGGTTGGAAGGAAGAAGCCTCTGGTTGGCCGATAAAAGACTCATAAAATATTAATTTGTCCTGCTTAAAATTTGCCCATACGCGGAGACCCTAATGGCTCCTAAAGGTTTACCGAAGTTGTTCATGAGGGCTGGGGGCAATTAGCGGGTTTTTCAGCCCTTTAAAATCCTACTTGAATTTCTAACCGTTCAAACCGTTCAGAAATTATTTTCTGGAGTTAAATCCGCTTG
>JACGAQ010001450.1:0-59816 GCA_014119065.1 Orius insidiosus | reverse complement strand
AAGAATGAACTACGTGATGATTGCATCACTCGTCGCTTTTTTGCTTTGCTGGGCTCTGAAAAGTGAGTAGCGCAGAGAATCCGGCGCGGTCTCGAAAGGGTTTAATGCCTCTCATTTTAAATATCGAAGTTAGGTTCTGTTGAAGGCACCCTGTATATTCAAACGCATTTTATTACACCAGTGATTCTCAACATACAGTGGGGGCACTGAGAAGTTACTGTGGGGTTTATGCTAAATTTGGGTGATAGGGAAATGGCTAAGTGGCCAGCCATGGAGGCGTTAGCGTGAGTCCTTTTTTTTTTATTTTTTTTAGCCGCCCGAAGTAAAGGGCAAAAATGCTTAAGCGCCCGTTAAAATATAACCAGCCCGTCAAGTAAATAAAAAACTTAACCGCCCATTAAAAAAAACCGGCCGTCAAGAAAGGGCAAAAGTTAACCGTTAAAAAGCAAAAAAAATTTAACCGGCCGTTAAGTAAAAGGCCCGTTAAAAAAACCGGCCCGTTAAGGCAAAAAGTTAACCGCCGTTAAAAAGTTAACCGGCCCGTTAAGTAAAAAAAGGCCTAAGTAAAGGGCTAAAAGTTAACCGCCAAGTAAAGGGCAAAAGTTAACCGGCCCGTTAAGTAAAGGGCAAAAAGTTAACCGGCCCGTTAGTAAGGCAAGTTAACCCCGTTAAGTAAAGGCAAAATTTAACCGGCCCGTTAAGTAAAGGGCAAAAGTTAACCGGCCCGTTAAGTAAAGGCAAAGTTAACCGCCGTTAAGTAAAGGCAAAAAGTTAACCGGCCCTTAAGTAAAGGGCAAAAATTTAACCGGCCCGTTAAGTAAAGGGCAAAAAAGTTAACCGGCCTGTTAAGTAAAGGGCAAAAAACTTAACTTAAGTTATTTTTTTTTTTTTCTTAAGTAGGGAAGGGGCGGTATGTATTTTCCTCCTCTTCAGGGGGCGCAGGCTTCAAAAAGGTTGAGAAACACAGAACTACACCATCAAATTCTTCGATTTAAATTAAGGGGGGGTTTAGATTTAACTTTTTTTTTTCATAAAACCACTATTTAACGCTCGACTTTTTTTTCTTTCTTTCAGAAAATGACCCATCTTCTGGTGAACAATTTTGTATGAACCAACAATGGTCAGCGATAACGGTTATTCTCGGTTTGGTTACATGCTCGGTTCCCATACCGTTTAAAGCGAACCTTCTAAACACTCTCGCAGCTTTTACCAAGTCGCCGAAAACCGCTTCCGCTCTCTGGCACTGCATAGAATCATCTCAAATCATAACCACGGTTCCGTCGACAAGTAGTTTTCAACTCGTGGCATCCAAGTATGTTTTATTTAATTTAATTAAAAAATTATTATTTTTTTTTAGGCTGAACTGGAAGAAGTAGAGTGCCGAAATGAAGAATATCCGATGACTAGGGCAGTTCTTAAGCTATTCATCGGTTTATCGATAAACCGGTTCCTAAGTTGTTGGGCGTATCTCAACGAGTACCTGGGTACGATCCGTACCTCAATTTCATCCTGAATTCTGTCCTTCTAAAATTTTTCGCTCGCTGTTACAAAAATCCAAAAGAAAAGGTACTTAAAATTTTTTGGCCGTTTTTTAACTTTTTTGTAGTGGGAAGTCTGTCAAGATGCAATGGCTCTTTTATGTAAACTTCTTCTTCAATATGACCCATCCAGAGATGAATTCCTGTCAAAACATGTTCAAGCTTATACCATGGGTAATGCTCAAGTAAACCCGCCTCCTGGATACCACATTATGATCAGTTTATGTTCCAAATCTGAACTTCTGCGCCTTGTAAGTTTTCTTTTCTGATATTTCCAACATAAAATTTTTTTATAGCTTTTATTGCTCATTGATGAAGGTTGTAAAGTTTTCGATACGTATGAAAATATACCTGGAAAAACTGAGTTTGAAAATAGCGTTTTATATGCTTTAAAAATGATTGCTCATGGGTTGGCGATTCAGGAGAAATTTTTGACTCTTCTCCATGCTGGGAATAGTAGTGATCTTCTGATTGGTTTAAATCGTCTGATTTTGGGAACGAATGAGGTCACGTTTAAACCTGATCATCTTCTGAATGTTTCAAAATACGTCACTTATCAATCTTGGCTTCCTCAACATGCATTGCCGGCTGTCAATATACTTTTGAGTTTGACGTCGTTTCCTTCGATTCAAGGTCATCTTCTTTCGCTTTATTTGAGTTCGCCGGAGACGAAAGTTTCAATCAGGCACGGCTTCGTTTCTTGTTTGGACGAAGAGGAAGAACTCGTTCAGACAGGTATGTCTCCAGATTTTGACTCTGAAGATGCCTTCGCTAATGAAGATGACCCTCGGAGGATTGTAACCAAAACGAAAAAAGCGATTTGCAATTTTCTCCTCGAGACTTTAAACCAAGGTGCGCCTAATGTCGCCCATTATCTTTTCGGCTTGATCTAAACACCGAAATCAAAAAATCGGTCCTTCAACAGCCTGGATTGTACGGAACACCGAAATCTTGCTTACATTCCATCATCGGACTCCTCAACGCTCATTTGTACGACCCATACAGAAGTTCTGGAGAACTCATCGAACTTTATTACAAAATAATATACGCTCTGGTTTACAACACAAAAACTTCAGAGCCGACATTAAGGCATTTAAGGTCACCTGGGAATTTCCTCCGCAGACATCTTTCTGCTCTTCCTTTCACATCAGAAGGAATCGGTACTATAATTTGAAAAGCTTATTTTTTTTAATCCAAAATCATTATAGATGCTTCATCTGAGGTTCAGTTACGACAAATGAGCTGGCTTCTTCAGACGGTAGCAATCGAAATGAAAGTCGCAGCTTCAAACTCCGAATACTCCCAGCTGATGAGCATAATAGAAGCTTACACAACCAACACTAAAAATGACGATGACCAATCAAGCATTCCAAGAAGTAAGTTGCTGCGAAAAGTACAGGAATCTTGGTTTCTTAAGTGCTATCTGATTTTGTCCATTTTTAGGTGAGAAGTCTAGTGAACAGCTAGTCCTACATCTTATAAAATACATGTGTTTTTCTTCTGAAGTTGTGAGACTTCCACAACTTGAATTTTTTGATGAAAGTCACATTTTGAAGGTAAATTAAATCCATAAAGGATGATATTAACTTATTTTTAGCTGATACTTTCATGTGCTGTTGATGAAGGGAAAGTTAAAATAATCGACGTGCGAGCTTTAAACCGTTATCTCCAGCAAGCTATAAGTTCGTCGGAAACTCAAAATTCCGATTTATTCGACCGAACTCAAATTCAGAACGACACAATCCTTCAGAGAAACTATTCTAAAGACATCAAAAAGTTCTCAACTACGCCATTCAAAGGAATAGCTCCATTTTGCTCAATAAAGCGACTGTATCGTTTTTGGACGCGTGGCGCCAAGCGACTTTGATCATGTTCAGCGACGTCGAGCCCATCAACGAAAAAGACCAGAATGTCTTGAATTTGGAAAAACGTTTCAATTTATTGGTCGACATTATTCACGAGCTTCTCAACAAAGTACAAAGAAAAAAGTTTTAAACAAATTTTAATTATAATTTTTAGGTCCTTCAGTCTAAAAGCCAGAACGAAATCGCTACTTATGTGTCTGATTCAATCCACCTTCTTGGCGTCAACTTGCGTAAAACTTACGTCTCCGAAATGGGGAAGGGAGATGAGACTGATTCTAAATTATGCAATTTTATGGATTCCAATAATTACAAGCTGACATCCATCTGGAACAACATAATCAAGTGGATTCTAGCATCTGGTAATACCGATTTTTTTTAAAGCAAGTTTTGACCATTTTTTTAGGTGGCTCGGCGCAGAAATTACGAGTCAATTTATATGCTTCGCTTTTGAATTTCCTTCATTTAAACCGCGATAAGACGAATTTAAGGCTGGGAGCGAACGCTAGGAAAAAGGGGAGCGACCAATATGTTTCCATGCTGGACAACATACAGGAAAAAGCAGAATTAAACCTTGCCCTTGCTCACGGAGAACGTCTCATCGAAATGCTCGCTCAAGACAGCTCGTCTGGACATGACATCTGTAAAATGCTTGCATTTTCATGTCTTGACATGATAGTAGAGCTAGATTCGCAGAAAAGCTGGACATCCGTTCTTTCTTCTCAAGGATACCTTAAGTACATCATTGATTCACTTTTGGAATCCGATAAGCATTTGACTGCTTTATTATCAAATCAAGTCAACAACCTAAAACATCTTTACGTCTACGAATCCAAAATGGCACTTTTATGCAGGGTTGCCACTACCAAAGTTGGCGCTGAAATTCTTATCGAATTAAACGCCCTTCCTTGCCTTTCATCTTTACAAGTATTCAATAAGCATCCTGATATTGTCGTCAATGCTCCAAGCGCAGCAATGGAAGTGGATTTTGATTTCATACCCAGTGTGAGCAGTCGATATTTACAAATTTTATCTCCAGCTTTACATCTTTGTGACGCCATCATTTCATCGATGGGTACCACAAACCAAATCGCGATTTTACAGGTATTACAGGCTCCCAGGGTCCAAAAAGTTAACTGTATTTTTTTAGGTGCTTAAATTCTTACTTTGCCATGGAGAAATGGTCACTTTAGTTCTTCGCTCAGGAAGTCCTTTTCATTCTCTCTGCTTCCTTAAAGAACTTTCTTTATTAACCGGAGTTATCGCTCGTGCTACTAATGAAGGTAAAAAAAAATATTTTTAAAAATTAAACTTCATTTTTTATAGATATTTGGAGAATTTTAAGCGAAGAAGGGACGGATCCTGGAAGTGTTTTGGAAAGCACATCTTTTTTAATCGTGTCCAGCGACTTATGCTTGGATTAATTTCGAGGTTTGTCATCAGCGAAAGTCTTTTCAAGGAGATGATTAAGGAAGTCGAAAAAACATCAGATGCCAAAGAAAAGTCAAGTGTCGTCATTACTTTTCTTGAAGTTGTGGCACATCTTATGATTTATGCCAGGAATATTGTGTCGAGCGGAAATATGGATAAAAGGATTTCTACGGTTATTCTTCAACCTGCGCTGACAGATACAGCAACCATCAATAGGCGTGGTAAGAGTCTTGACCACTGACCCACTGTGCTCACCTAATTTTTTTTAGATCTATTGACTATGCAAGAAGCGACTTTGGGAGTTGTTGTTCAGCAATTAGTCCAAGCGGAGTCTCACCATCGTCGTGAAAAAACAAATTTAGACTTACTCATCCGTAAACATCATTCCATCCCTGAAATGACCTTCAACACCCTCAAACAAGTACTTTTCATCATTTTTTTTCCTTTAAAAACCATTTTACAGCACCTACCTGAGAGTTTCTCTCAATTAACTGAAGTTGAAGAATGCCGCCGGCAAGTCACCAAAATAATCACGAAAGACTTAGAAAATAAACAAAATGAGTTAAAACTTTGTTATTTTATAATTGAGCACTGCATGTATGTCATCTGGTCCCATTTGGATTATTATATGCTCAGGGGTATATCAAACAAAGTTTTAGGGAAACCAAAATCAAGTAAGTTACTTTTTAAGTTGATTTTTTCAACTTTTATTTTTAGACAAATCGAATGATACCATGGAGTTTGATGTCACGTGGAATGTAACCAGCGATGATTTAAATCATTTAAAACAAGGCCTTTTGTCCGTATTTAACGATACATTCACCAATTCTCTTCTTTGTACCGTCCAGGTACGTCCAATAAGAATCTTCGAATTTTTATTATTGTTTTTTCAGGAAAATGCGATCGCTGACAGAAAAGGATTTTTAAAGGCGCTTGAGGCGAATCAAAAAACTTATTCAGTTCTCTCCTAATTAAAAATTTCAGTAAACAAAAAATCGAAATCAACATTTTTTATTGATTTACAAAATGTGCATAAAGCGCCAGGAATGTAAAATAATGTAAAATGTGTTCTACTTTTTTTTTGTTTAATTTATAGGGTTTTTTTGTTCTCTTTTCATAAAAATACATTTTTTCTTTCTAATCTGGTCTTTTTTTTAGTGGAATAAAATAAAATTTAAAAAGCACCTGGGGTGGCTGAAAGAGCAAATCTACCATCACAATGCTTCAAAGAAGCTTCTAGCATAAAAGAGTATAACTTTTTCACTATTTTAATTTACTAAGTTGAAAATAAAATAATTTTTTGATATTCATAGAACACAATATAATTTTTTCTTGATTTTTTCCAAGTTGTTAGCAATCTATCACAGTCCAATCATTAAAACAAAAGAAGGGTGAGGAAACGAAAAACAAGATTTTTGGCACCGCCTTCTTGATTTTTTAACACCCTTAAGAATAAATAAAAAGAATGAAAAAATAACAGTCTTCTATTGTGCCTTAGATATAGCACAAAAGTGGGTTTAGCATAAGAGGATTTTTAGCAGTCGAGGGCTGCAGTGGGAGTTTTTCTAGTCTGGCACCAAAGAAGAAATATTTTTTGGGTACTTATTCGATATAGATGTCTTCAATTGGGTATGCAGTCTCAATAAATTTTGTGTAAAACCTTTGAAAAGCTCTCCTAAAAATTAGAAAGTGGGGTAATTTTATTGATGGGGATGATTTTGAAATCGCTTACCCTACAGCTTCGGCGACAGGTCTTGTACTTTCGCTTCCTAGGAAAACATGACAAGCAAACCTCTGATGTGTCGGATGTTTTGTTATGAATCCCATATATCGGTGATCAGTCGGATGAAATGCGCAAAATGATACATTTTTAAGTGAATAGAAATAATCCTGACATGGCGTACTGTGGGTCTGAAAGAATTTAATATTAAAAAGACTTTTTGGTATATTTTTTACCTTTTTGTGAGTTTTGTCGACCATGCGAAGCCCTTGGTCTGAAATCTCAAGAATGGTTTGATGCGGTTTATGATTTGTGGCGATAATTTTTTTGACAGCTTGGCATAAAACGTTGGTTCCTTTGTGCCACATTGTTTCGACCGAACCAAGGTAACCTAGAAGGAACCTTTCTCGTTTAACCTTTGGCGTTGATGGGTCGAAATCGTTGTATTCCATATCTACAGCATATGCTGAAGGGAATATCCCTTGCTTCCCACTCCTCAAATTAACTCCTAAAAATAATAGAGAATATGCAGATTTCTTTTGTTTTTTTACCTTCACACCATAAATCGTCTGCTTCTTTCTGTACGTAGATGGGGTCGCCAATTTCGACTTCTAGCTCATCTCTGTGCCTCGGAACAAATTTGTGAAGACCTCTATGGGTTGCCTCGAGAAGCTCAAGTTGAGCGCAAGGTACACTCGAGCTTTCCGTAGAAGCTGGCGTTGTCGACCCTGTAGCTAAAATCGGCGACGAGGATTTCGGACCATCTGGCGAATGAGCGGTCGAATTTCCAGAATCAATATCCCCATAAAGATCTTCATCCCTTAAATATTTTAACATGAGCAAACTTCGAGGAGTCGACCTCGCTTGTCGAACTGAAGCGACAACTCGCCCAATTCATCCGCCAAAGTCATCACATATGCTAGACAAAAAAAATTTAAAATCAATTTTATTAAATTGTTATTACGTTTTTTGTGCTTTGGAATTTCAGGAAGTTTTCTTCTCCTCCGAACTCCTGTCGGACGAGGGATCCAATTTTTATCGCCTTCGTTACTCTCGGGGCTCACTTCATTTATTTTATTTCCACTATAAACGAGTAAATAAACTATTATTTACATCATATTTTAGTTACTTTTCTCTATATTGGAAATCTTCGGCACCTTCGACGATTCTCTCTTTCTCAACATCGCTTTCGCTACTTTTCGACGAAACCGACGTTGGCGAATCTTCATCAAGCAAAATGTCAGGAACGAGTCTAAAATGTCAAATTAAAGGTCAAAATTTAACAATTTTTTTTTAATTAAAAAAATGGGTCACTTACGTATATGAGTGAACTGATGGTTTTTGGATGGGAAAACTTTCAAAATGGCACCTTAACTCCTCAAATTCGGAATCTGCCATTTTTAAAGAATTTATTTACAACAGAAAAAAAGTTTTTACATTCCAAAAGAAAACGTCCACAAAGGGGAGGGCCACATATTGATTCAACCCTTCTCTCACCCCACCACCCTCTTTTCCCACCCTTAATTTTATTAAACATAAAATATTTACTGACATTTAATAATTATTCAATATTTTGAAATTTAAATAGTTAAACATTTGGGTATTTGCCCATGTTAATTGAGAGTTTTAAATTTAAATTAATAAATATGATTAAATATAGGTGGGCAGTGGGTGACATGACTGAGCATGTGCAGACGCTAATGGAGGACCGGGCAACCTAAAAATCCTTACGCAACCAGAGATGGGCAAAATCTTAGGAATATTTTTCTGTGATTAAGAGTAAGATTAAATTCGTATTCACGTAGTAAAAGTATGATTAAAATCACACTCACGAGTATGATTAAGAATAAAATCCTAATCACAGAGATGATTAAGAATCAACTCTTAATCACAGGAAAGCTGTGATTAATCACCGGAACGTTGTGATTAATTACAGGAATCTGTGATTAATCCTAGGAAAATAATGATTAATCATTGGAATCTGGGATTAATAAGCTTGATCAATCATTAGTACATTGTGTAATCACAGGAATCTGTGAATATTGTCTCCTCTGATCACAATTTACTCTCAAAAACTAAAAACTCAAAACTATCATCTCTAAAACTCCAAAATTTTAATCATTATTTATAATATTAACA
Source organism: Orius insidiosus (assembly GCA_014119065.1). NCBI lineage: Eukaryota > Metazoa > Arthropoda > Insecta > Hemiptera > Anthocoridae > Orius > Orius insidiosus. The sequence continues at coordinate 51,126 of JACGAQ010001450.1, read as the reverse complement.
AATCAAAATTTTTGAAAAATTAAATGTTTAATATGTATGTGTATTGTACATTTAATTTTTCAAAAATCCTCCTCCCTTCCTTCAAAAATCCAATATTATAAATAATGATTAAAATTTTGGAGTTTTAGAGATTGATAGATTTTGAGTTTTTAGTTTTTGAGAGTAAATTGTGACAATATTCATAGATTCCTGTGATTACTCAATTTACTAATGATTGATCAAGCTTTTCCCTTAATTAATCCCAGATTCAATGATTAATCATTATTTTCATATGATTAATCATTATTTTCCTATGATTAATCACAGATTCCTGTACTTAATCACAACGTTCCGGTGATTAATCACAGATTTCCTGTGATTAAGAGTTGATTCTTAATCATCTCTGTGATTAGGATTTTATTCTTTCTAGGCAGAAAAATATTCCTATGATTTAAAATCTTAATCATGAATATGATTAAGATTTGCCCATCTCTGTACACAACAGGGAGAACAAGATAAAAATTTTCCCATTCACGAACGGGAGGCTCCCGTTTTACAAGCTCACATTGGTGGCGTCATGATGCTTGGAATCACATGGTGGCATGACTTGGCTAGTGCAAGTGGAGGGACCTCCAATAAATTCTTTAGCAATCAAAAATTGTCCAAAATCCTTCCATCCAGAATAAGATCTATCTTTTCCTGCCCACCAATGACACGTCCTAGCCTTGCTCCCGCTGTCAAAGCTCCCCTTGGTGGCATTCTTATGCCTTTTAATCCACTTCTGACTCCTTTCATCTTTCACTTTTTCTGCCATAATTATGTACTTAAAATGAGCACTTAACAGAAGACTAGAAAGTAGAAGTCCGTGATCGATAGGAATAGGAGAGCGATCAGAAAAGAAGTGGGGAACAAAAACTATAAGGCGGGAGATGTTCATTTTTTTCCCTCCCGAAATCCCAATCGCCCGAGCGTTTTATTTTACGTCCTTCGTCTTTCTTTAGCATTTCAGACTCGTCAGTTCGCGTGTACTTACAAGCCAATATGAACATAGAAGAAAAAATCGTAAGTATTTTTCACCTCTTTAATCCCTCAACTTCCATCGTCTTATTTTTAGATATTTCATCCATTATTTTTAGCTTTTATTTTAATACAAAAATCCAATGGTAAAAAAATTATAAATTTCATTCAACAATTGCTTCTGGATACTTTTGCCCATTTTAAAAATTATGAGAAATAAATTTCGAAGAAATAATTATCATTAAAAAATTAAATGAAATTCAAAAAGGCTTGTGGCTGCAAACCTGGTAAACTCACTTTATTTTGGCGGCGGATACAAATCCCATGCTGACGTACAAGCTCTGAATTTTTAGAGTAAAAAAAAGCAAATTTTCCCTACCTATATTATCTTTTTAACTTCCTTAAAGAAGTTATTGTGATACCCGCCACGTCGGGTTTTTGGGGAAGGGTCTTCCAGACCCCGGAGGGTCAATTCGAATATGATCTTTACCGATCTCAACTTTGTCTGTTGTGCCGGCCGGCCGTCCCATTCCCAAAAATTATCATTTTTTTTTACATTAATTATCGTTTTAGTAGGAGAAATTTCGTACTCACGCCTTACGAGAGGGACCTCTCTTGCGCAAAAATCCCATTATTTCTACCTTGATACTTAAAAAAAAGGACTTTAATTTCGGTTGTTCAAAAACTTGTTTAAAATTTAGGAGGCAATTGATTGAAGAAAAAATAGTTTATATAACTTTAAAAAATAATAAAAAGTTTTCAAGTTTACTTCCTCCTTTATTTTAAGTCGACCATTATCTAGAAAGTGAGATAATTTATATTATCTTCAATTTTTACGAAATTCTGAAAGTACAAAAAAAATGAGCTTTCAATAATTTTTTTACAGGATAACAAAATGCTTTTGTTTATAACAATAGTGAGAAATTAACAAAGTTCTAATAAAACTAAATGTTAATATGTCTTCGACCTTCTTTTCAAGGTTTTTTTCTTTTTCGAAAGACTTTTTCCTTCTTCTCGAAATGGAGAAGAACGTGCGAAGAACTCATCTTTTATTATTTCATAAGAATAGGATGAAATATATAAAATAAATTATCGAAGGACGTGAAAGTTGGGGTTTATTTTTAGTATTGCGAAATTTTCGTTTAAAAAAATAACCGGGATCAATCCAGTCTTCAGGTACAATGAAAAGTTCAAGGGGAGATTTCTGGGAATTCCATAGCGAGGATGTATAAACTTATTATAGTTTAATATGGCGAATTTATTTTAGTTTTGTTCCAACCGCAGTTTGAATCTGGTTTGAAACTCCTGGAGCATGCGCAGAAGGATTTGAACGTCAAAGTTGACGTCAGAAGACTTCAGATTTGAGGGACAAACGAATAGAACGACGTCAAAGTTGACGTCCAAATCTTTCTGCGCATGCTCCAGGAGTTTCAAACCAGTTTCGAACTGCGGTTGGAACAAAACTTAATGTAATTTAATTTAAAATTCTTGAGATTATTAGTTAAATGCGTGGTTGGTCTTGAGCTTGCCCCGACGGGAACTTAAAAGGAAAAATAATTTTTTTAAATTTCGTCGCGTTAGTTCTTACACCGGCTATCTCATTTTTCCTAGGTTTTCAGAGAGCAAAAATACGGATTAATTTCTCATTGGAATCAATACATCACCTATTGGCTAAATCGTGAACAACGCCTTTTCTGTTGGTAATAGGATTAAACTACCAACGGAATTCGATCCACCACAAAATTTACCATCAGAAACAATGCTTAGGGTTAAACTACCAACGGAATTCGATCCACCACAAAATTTACCATCAGAAACAATGCCTTAGGGTTAAACTACCAACGGAATTCGATCCACCACAAAATTTACCATCAGAAACAATGCCTTAGGGTTAACTACCAATGGAATTCGATCCACCACAAAATTTACCATCAGAACAATGCCTTAGGGTTAAACTACCAACGGAATTCGATCCACCACAAAATTTACCATCAGAATCAATGCCTTAGGGTTAAACTACCAACGGAATTCGATCCACCACAAAATTTACCATCAGAATCAATGCCTTAGGGTTAAACTACCAACGGAATTCGATCCACCACAAAATTTACCATCAGAACAATGCCTTAGGTTAAACTACCAACGGAATTCGATCCACCACAAAATTTACCATCAGAAACAATGCCTTAGGGTTAAACTACCAACGGAATTCGATCCACCACAAAATTTATCATCAGAATCAATGCCTTAGGGTTAAACTACCAACGGAATTCGATTCTCCAACTCAAAATTGATAAAAAATGAGATAGCCGGTGTTAGAACTAACGCGACGATTTATCAAGGTGGAAAAATTGAGAGTCACGAATCCTGGGGCCCAATTTTTTCCCAACTATTGAAGTTTTTACTTCATTAATTTTTATCGGGTTTTTTTTGAGAAAATCACATTTTTTTACAATTTATTGAGAAAATCGGGGTTTTCACAATTTCTTGAAAAAATCGTATTTTTTAAACGATTTTTGGGGAAAATTTTAGATTTTTTTACATTGTGTGCTATAATGACAATTTGTAAAAAATAAATGATTTACTCAAAAATCGTATTTTTAAAAAAAAGTACAATTTATTTTATTATTATTTGAAAAATACAATTTTTAAAAATTATTTAAAACAATACAATTTTTTGAAAAAAAAAAATACATATATATATATATACAGGGTGTCCGGAAACACATGGCAAGCGTCTGGAGAGCGTTAAAAAGTGGTTTTACGAAAAAAAGTTAAATGTAAACCCCCTTAATTTAAATCAAAGAATTTGATGGTGTAGTTTAAAATCCGCCTGGATATACAGGGTGTCCCAGACACAACCTAACTTCGTTATTTCAAATGAGAACCCCTATTTTTTATTTCAGATTCGTAATCTACGCAAAATTTCAAGTAGATTTAAGTACTCATATGACAATTTTGGACAACTTTTAAAAAATGTCAAAAATTAGCGTTTTTTGCGCTAAAATCCGTTAAAATTGACCTAGGAGACTCGTTTTTTTTTAATTCCACTTTTTTTTCCCGAAGAATCCAACTGTCTCAAATTTGAGCATCTTCGCATTCAGCATCACGAGATTTCGTCGCTAATGGCCTTTTTTCAAGTTAGAACCCAAATTTTTAGTTCAGAAATGAAAATTAGCACTTGTTGAAAGGAATTTTTCTTTCGGACCACAAATTTTGAAAGAGCTACAGCGTCTTTGTGTTTATGCATCAAAAATTAAAATTCCGTCAACAAATCGCTAATTTCCATTTTTGAAGTATGGAATTTGGAGTTAAACTTGAAAAAAGGCCATTAGCGACGAAATCTCGTGATGCTGAATGCGAAGATGCTCAAATTTGAGACAGTTGGATTCTTCGGGAAAAAATAAGTGGAATTAAAAAAAACGAGTCTCCTAGGTCAATTTTAACGGATTTTGGAGCAAAAAACGCTAAAATTTGACATTTTTTAAAGGTTGTCCAAAATTGTCATATGAGTACTCAAATCTACTTGAAATTTTGCGTAGATTACGAATCTGAAATAAAAAATAGGGGTTCTCATTTGAAATAACGAAGTTAGGTTGTGTCTGGGACACCCTGTATATCCAGGCGGATTTTAAACTACACCATCAAATTCTTTGATTTAAATTAAGGGGGGTTTACATTTAACTTTTTTTCGTAAAACCACTTTTTAACGCTCTCCCAGACGCTTGCCATGTGTTTCCGGACACCCTGTATACAATTTTTAAAAAATTATTTAAAAACAATACAATTTTTTGAAAAAAAAAAAAAAAAAAATTATATTTAAAAATATGATTGTTATTATAATCGTAATCGTAATCGTAGTCTTAATAAAAAAAATAAGAAGATTACGATTACGCCTTACTATGCATGGAGGGTAATACATAATTTCTCTTTTAGAAGGTTCGATCTTGAATTAGTTTTTGTTTTGTTTTTTTCCAATCAAATTTTGGATATCGCCATTATCGGAGTGGAATTAATGATCTTTTATTATGTTTTTCTGGGCCTTTTTCTCTAATTTAGTTTTTTATCTTGTTGTCCTCATTTCTAAAAAATTCGGACATCATATCGGCTATCCAGTCCTCAGAAATCAATTATTTTCGGCCACGAGTTCTTAGAAAACATTTTCTTTCAAAACTTTAAGAGAAAACCTATTTTTCTCTCTATTTTATTAAGGAAATTCTTGATAGTTAAATGTTTAGGTTTGATTGTCTTCAAATTTTTGACCTTGTAATTTTTTCGAAATGGGATCCAATCATTTCGTGTACCATGCAATTATAGAATACAATGCATATTTTTGAATTGTTAATACTTGAAGTGAATTATGTTGGCGAAACTGCTTGTTTTTGCTTTCTATAGATGCCATATAAGGGTTTTTTATTTTACTTTTCAATAAGTAGGTCGCAATAAAAAAAAAAATGATTACATGACCATTGACAAAACTACAAACCATTTTCTCGTCATGCGTCACGACACGTAAATCCTTTTTACAAAATTTCGTTTTTCCTTCTCATTAAGCATTTATAATATACAAATTACGTTAACAATAAGATTTTATCGGATTTTCACACTCGTTTTTAATTTAGCGGTCGCGGCCATGACTTTGAAACCGGTCAGCCTCGAGAGGGAATACGCGAAAAACCCGGAAATCGACGCTGAAGACATCGAGGAACTTCAAAAATGGGCCCTCACGAAAGATCTACCGGAAATTTCAGGTATTTTGAACCATTCCAATTTTGATTGGCTCTAAATTTTTGTCGTAGACGAACTGATGATTCTTTTCTACCATAGTTGTAAATTCGACAAAAAGGCGACTTATCATTGTATAGAGACTTATTATAAATTGAGGAGGACGACGCCGGAATTTTTTAAAAATCGAGATTTGAGTCGACCCGAACTTCAACAAGCTGTCAAAGTGCTGTAAGTTTAGAAAAGTGGTCCGGGGACCCCTTGGGGCTTGAAGAAAAATCGCAGGAAACCTAGAAGAAAACCCAGAAAGCCCAGCTTTTACTAGATTTTCGGCAGTTTTTTTTTTTTTTTACTGGGAAACCCCATCATTTTTTCAGAATTTTCAATACCTACTTTTCGTCGGTTTTTTTTTTTTTTTTTTTTTTTAGCTGAGGAAACCAACTTTTATTCAATATTTGGTCGTTTTCCAACGTTTTTTAGACAGGGGACCCCATTTTTAAACGATTTTTTTTGTAGTTTTCGTCGGTTTTTTGAAAGGGAAACCCCCATCATTTTTACAGAATTTCAATACTTTCGACGTTTTTTTTTTAAAGCAGAGAAAACCAATTTTTATAGAATATGTGGTAGTTTTCTAACGTTTTTAGACCAAGAACCCCATTTTTAAGTATTTTCGGTAGTTTTCGTCGGTTGTTTGACAGGGAAACCCCATCATTTTTACAGAATTTTCAATACTTTTCGTCGGTTTTTTTTAAGCAGAGAAAACCAATTTTATAGCATATTTGGTCGTTTTCCAACGTTTTAGACAGGGGACCCCATTTTTAAACGATTTTTTTTTTGTAGTTTCCGTCGGTTTTTTGACAGGGGAACCCCATCATTTTTTCAGAATTTTCAATACTTTTTCGTCGGTTTTTTTTAAGCAGAGAAAACCAATTTTTATAGAATATTTGGTAGTTTTCCAGCGTTTTTTAGACAGGGACCCCCATTTTTAAGGATTTTTTGTAGTTTTCGTCGGTTTTTGACAGGGAAACCCCAACATTTTTACAGAATTTTCAATACTTTAGTCGGTCAATAGTTTAGGAGAGCCAAAATACGGATTAATTTCTCATGGAATCAATGCATCACCTGTTGGCTAAATCGTGAACTACGCGTTTTCTGTTCGTAATAGGGTTAAAATACCAACGGAATTCGATTCTCCACAAACATCAGAAACAATGCCAAACTCATAATTGATAAAAATGAGATAGCCGGTGTTAGAACTAACGCGACGATTTGTAGAGTTTTCCGACGTTTGTAGACAGGGAACACCATTTTTAAGGATTTTCGGTAGTTTTCATCGATTTTTTTGACAGGAAAACCCCATCATTTTGACAGAATTTTCAATACTTTTTGTCGGTTTTTTTAGGCAGAGAAAACCAATTTTTATAGAATATTTGGTAGTTTTCCAGCGTTTTTTAGACAGGGGACCCCATTTTTAAGGATTTTTGTTAGTCTTCGTCGGTTTTTGAAAGGGAAACCCCATTTTTAAACGATTTTTCGTGTTTAGTTTTTATTCAGTTTTGCGATATGGCCGGAGCCCGGATAATGACTAATAATCGAGTTTTTTTTTAGTCAATGTTCCCCTCTTCCGGTCAAAGACCCGAATGGATATCAAATTATTTACCACGGCCTTCAAAATTACGAGGCGTCAAAATACGTTTTCAACGACGGCGTCAAGCTACTTTCGATGACGATCGACTCCTGCCTTATGGTCGAAGGCACCGTCCCAGGATACATATTCCTCTTCAACATGAACGGGGTCAAATTGACCCATCTGGCACGTTTAAGCGTCTCTTTACGCAAATTTTCATCTACTTACAAGTAAAAACTTTCATTTCTCAAAAACGGTTCATCCTAGACAAAAATTAATAAAAACAAAATTAAAGATAATTTAATAACCTATAAAAAGTTATTTATTAATTATTAATCCAGGATGACCTTTCCAAGGAAAAAAGCTTTTTTGTGACAATAAAACTTGTTTGATTCAGGAAGGAATGCCTGTACGTCTCAAGGCTATACACGTCGTGAACACGCTACCATATCGATAAAATCATGTTTATGATAAAACCTTTTATGAAAAAAGAACTTTGAATATGGTAAATAATAATAAAAAGGATTTCTTCCAATAAATAAATTTTCAGATCCATTTTCATTACGCCAACAATGAAGGAGTTAATGAATTTTTTACCCAAGTCCTGTCTTCCTAGCGACTTGAATGGAGAATTACCTTCAGTAGCCGAATTACATGGTAAAATAAAAATTGGTTTTTTTTAAATCTTTTTATTTATTTATTTTTTAGAAAAATTCTGTGATTGGGTGACGAAGCTTACTCCAAATTTTCTTCATGAAGAAAAATGGTTAGAAACGGAAAACAATAATAATCAGAAAACGAGGTTAACCTCAGAATCTCTGCATTGATTAAATCATAAAAATTAGATTAATTGCTTTTAAAAGCATTCTTGCGGAAAAAAAAAGGCATTCGACCTATTTTGTAATTAATTTTTATATGGCTATGATTTTTACGTAATTTTAAGAAATTTTTTTTTTGTGTTAACGATTTTTTTCCTTCCTTTATTTAGGGCACCCATCTCCCCTATTCTTGAAAACGGTGGAGATATATCTGCTAGAAGAAATTTCGTCAGTTTTTTTGGCTTCTAAAAACCAAATAGAATAAAATCAATTCGATATGGCTCATAACATGATTTGACATGTTAACGAGGAAAGGTTAGCAAGGTAAGGTTAGTCCAGAAAAGCACTAGAATAACCTTACCTTTTCACCCATCTCCCCTATTCTTGAAACGGTGGAGATATATCTGCTAGAAGAAATTTCGTCAGTTTTTTGGCTTCTAAGAAACCAAATAGCATAAAATCAATTCGATATGGCTCATGACATGATTTGACATGTTAAGGAGGAAAGGTTAGCAAGGTAAGGTTAGTCCAGAAAAGCACTAGAATAACCTTACCTTTTCACCCATCTCCCCTATTCTTGAAAACGGTGGAGATATATCTGCTAGAAGAAATTTCGTCAGTTTTTTGGCTTCTAAAAAACCAAATAGAATAAAATCAATTCGATATGGCTCATGACATGATTTGACATGTTAAGGAGGAAAGGTTAGCAAGGTAAGGTTAGTCCAGAAAAGCACTAGAATAACCTTACCTTTTCACCCATCTCCCCTATTCTTGAAAACGGTGGAGATATATCTGCTAGAAGAAATTTCGTCAGTTTTTTGGCTTCTAAAGAAACCAATAGAATAAAATCAATTCGATATGGCTCATGACATGATTTGACATGTTAAGGAGGAAAGGTTAGCAAGGTAAGGTTAGTCCAGAAAAGCACTAGAATAACCTTACCTTTTCACCCATCTCCCCTATTCTTGAAAACGGTGGAGATATATCTGCTAGAAGAAATTTCGTCAGTTTTTTGGCTTCTAAAGAAACCAAATAGAATAAAATCAATTCGATATGGCTCATGACATGATTTGACACGTTAAGGAGGAAAGGTTAGCAAGGTAAGGTTAGTCCAGAAAAGCACTAGAATAACCTTACCTTTTCACCCATCTCCCCTATTCTTGAAAACGGTGGAGATATATCTGCTAGAAGAAATTTCGTCAGTTTTTTGGCTTCTAAAGAAACCAAATAGCATAAAATCAATTCGATATGGCTCATAACATGATTTGACATGTTAAGGAGGAAGGTTAGCAAGGTAAGGTTAGTCCAGAAAAGCACTAGAATAACCTTACCTTTTCACCCATCTCCCCTATTCTTGAAAAGGGTGGAGATATATCTGCTAGAAGAAATTTCGTCAGTTTTTTGGCTACTAAAGAAACCAAATAGCATAAAATCAATTCGATATGGCTCATAACATGATTTGACATGTTAAGGAGGAAAGGTTAGCAAGGTAAGGTTAGTCCAGAAAAGCACTAGAATAACCTTACCTTTTCACCCATCTCCCCTATTCTTGAAAACGGTGGAGATATATCTGCTAGAAGAAATTTCGTCAGTTTTTTGGCTTCTAAAGAAACCAAATAGCATAAAATCAATTCGATATGGCTCATAACATGATTTGACATGTTAAGGAGGAAAGGTTAGCAAGGTAAGGTTAGTCCAGAAAAGCACTAGAATAACCTTACCTTTTCACCCATCCCCTATTCTTGAAAACGGTGGAGATATATCTGCTAGAAGAAATTTCGTCAGTTTTTTGGCTTCTAAAGAAACCAAATAGAATAAAATCAATTCGATATGGCTCATAACATGATTTGACATGTTAAGGAGGAAAGGTTAGCAAGGTAAGGTTAGTCCAGAAAAGCACTAGAATAACCTTACCTTTTCACCCATCTCCCCTATTCTTGAAAACGGTGGAGATATATCTGCTAGAAGAAATTTCGTCAGTTTTTTGGCTTCTAAAGAAACCAAATAGAATAAAATCAATTCGATATGGCTCATAACGTGATTGACATGTTAAGGAGGAAAGGTTAGCAAGGTAAGGTTAGTCCAGAAAAGCACTAGAATAACCTTACCTTTTCACCCATCTCCCCTATTCTTGAAAACGGTGGAGATATATCTGCTAGAAGAAATTTCGTCAGTTTTTTGGCTTCTAAAGAAACCAAATAGAATAAATCAATTCGATATGGCTCATAACATGATTTGACATGTTAAGGAGGAAAGGTTAGCAAGGTAAGGTTAGTCCAGAAAAGCACTAGAATAACCTTACCTTTTCACAAGGGTAAAGCGTCACAATTTGAGGTAATTAAAAATGTCCATTAAGATTAACAATTTTAATATTTACAACATTTAATTACAATAAAAAAAAACTTATAAAATTTAAAATCATCCTTCATATTTTTATCGAAGATAAATTAATTTTCTCTATTTTTTTCACATAAATATTAGAGACGTAAAAATTTAAAAATTTTGTGGTGAATTTAAGAATATATGTACAGCGAGCTTTCCTGTTCTGAGAGCGTAACAGATGAGAACGTCGTAAAAGACGAAGACGTTGTAATCGTCGACCATATCGTACATCGAATATAAATAGTGTCCATTTTTGATATCGTGGATGTCGAAAACGTTTTTCGAACAAGTACTGAAGATAAGAAACCTTTGAGCTGCTATACTATGGAGTTCGCCCAAATGCTGTATTCGCCCATAAGGGTTTTCCAGATGGTCGCATCATTTTTGACATCGAGGGCGAAAACTTCTTTGCGGTTCAAACTCCATTCATCGCTCACATCGACTAGTACGTCTAAAGTCGGATGAAGCAAACAACTATCAGAAATCGATATTGTTTTATTAACTATCTCCTTTCCTGACGTTTTCCCATCCACGGATGTTCACAAGTTCTTCAGGCTCTTTTAAAATGAGAATCATATTATTATTAATAGCGTCTTATGTATGGGCCAATCCGGTTCAATTTTATAACATAATGAACCATTTTTGTCGTAAGCCATTATCGATTTTTCAAGACAAACATAAACTTTAGATAAATCATAATTTAAAGAAGTGACTTTCATATCAACTTCTAAAATAGATTTCATGTTTTTCATGTCCCAGATATAAAGACGATTTAGGTTTCTTAAATAAAGAAAAAAGTATCATAAAGTAAACACATCATTGGCGACCTAGTCATTAATTGTTCTTTGACTTTTTCCATATGACCGGCTTGCTGTACACAAATGAGTTTTTTATCTTGATTATAAAGTGTGAGATACTTTATATTTATCTTTGTTTAACTTATATATTATAATAAATGGCTTATATTTCGCTTCTTCGTATTCAACTGCGATGTAATCTGTGTTGGTCGAACACATCGAAGAGTAGAAATGTTTGTATTTTAGTTTCTGAAGGAAAGATAATGTACCTCTTTCAACTTTATAGACATCCATGGAAACATTATTGATGACTAAAGTGTGGCCGTCGTAAGCAGTGGCTCTGATAAGCATTCCGTCAACTTCGTATACTTTGTATGCGTCTTCTTTCCAACGTTTTATAATCCGTATATGGTTGAAATAGTACATCTTCCATTTACAGGGAACGATATCATCCAGAAAAATTCTGAAAAGAAAAAAAGTTGATTAGGTAAACCCGAAGAAAAGTGTCTTTCGCAACAAAAAATTGAGGATAATGACGCAAAACTAGTTAAAAGCTCAAAAACCCAGAGAAACATTAGAACAAGAAAAATTACCGGAAAAGCATTACAAAAATGGCGCTAAGCCCTCAAAAACACTTGGTTTTTTGGGCCAGAAAATTGAGGAAAATGACAACCGAAATCGTTTATAAGAAAAGGGTGTTTAAGGATCAAAACCCCAAAGAAACTGGTGTTTTTACACATGAAATCAAGGAAAATGGCCCGAAAATTATTAAAAATAAGGAAATGGCCCGAAATCATTAAAATAAGGAAATAACACCCAAAATTTATTTAAAGAAAGAAGGATGTTAATGATCAAAACCCCAAAGAAACTGGTGTTTTTACACCTGAAAATCAAGGAAAATGGCCTGAAAATCATAAAAAACGAGGAAAATAACACACAAATTCATTTAAAGAAAGAAGGATGTTAATGATCAAAACCCATAAACTGGTGTTTTTACACCTGAAATCAAGGAAAATGGCCCGAAAATTATTAAAATAAGGAAAATGGCCCGAAATCATTAAAAATAAGGAAAATAACACCCAAAATTTATTTAAAGAAAGAAGGATGTTAATGATCAAAACCCCAAAGAAACTGGTGTTTTTACACCTGAAAATTAAGGAAAATGGCCTGAAAATCATAAAAACGAGGAAATAACACACAAAATTCATTTAAAGAAAGAAGGATGTTAATGATCAAAACCCAAAGACACTGGTGTTTTTACACCTGAAAATCAAGGAAAATGGCCCGAAATCATTAAAAATAAGGAAATAACACCCAAAATTATTTAAAGAAAGAAGGATGTTAATGATCAAAACCCCAAAGAAACTGGTATTTTTACACCTTAAAATCAAGGAAAATGGCCTGAAAATCATAAAAAACGAGGAAAATAACACACAAAATTCATTTAAAGAAAGAAGGATGTTAATGATCAAAACCCCAAAGAAACTGGTATTTTTACAACTTAAAATCAAGGAAAATGGCCTGAAAATCATTAAAAACGAGGAAATAACACACAAAATTCATTTAAAGAAAGAAGGATGTTAATGATCAAAACACCAACGAAACTGGGCATTTTACACCAGAAAATCGACAAAAATGACCCTAAAATCCGTAAAACCACTCGGCTCCGGCTAAAACTGATTTTTCTAGACCAGAAAATCGAAGAAAATAACACCAAATCTCATTTGAAAAAAGACGGGTGTTTAACGATCTAACGAACAGAAACTGGTGTTTTTACACCAGATAATCGAGGAAACAAAACATTTACAAAATTGTGCTAAGCCCTCAAAAGCACTTGGTTTTTTGGGCCAGAAAATTGAGGAAAATGACAATCGAAACTCATTTTAAGAAGAAAGATGTTAAAGGATCAAAACCCGAAAGAAACTGATGTTTTTACACCTGAAAATCAAGTAAAATGGCCCAAAAATCATTAAAAACGAGGAAATAACACCCAAAATTCGTTTGAACAAAGAAGGATGTTAACGATCAAAACCCCAAAGAAACTGGGCTTTTTACACCAAAATCCACGAAAATGACCCGAAAATCCGTAAAAAACTCGATCTCCAGCTAAAACTGGTTTTTCTAGACCAGAAAATCGAAGAAAATGACAACCAAATCTATTGGAAAAAAGGGTGTTAAACGATCAAACACCAACAGAAACTGGTGTTTTTACACCAGAAAATCAAGAAAAATTACTCGAAAAGCATTACAAAAATGGTGCTAAGCCCTCAAAACACTTGGTTTTTTGGGCCAGAAAATTGAGGCAAATGACAACCAAAATTCGTTTATAAGAAGAAGGATGTTAAAGGATCAAAACCCCAAAGAAACTGGTGTTTTTACACCTGAAAATTAAGGAAAATGGCCCGAAAATCATTAAAACGAGGAAAATAACACCCAAAATTCATTTAAACAAAGAAGGATGTTAATGATCAAAACCCCAAAGAAACTGGGCTTTTTACACCAGAAAATCGAAAATGACCCGAAAATCCGTAAAACGACTCGATCTCCAGCTAAAACTGGTTTTTCTAGACCAGAAAATCGAAGAAAATGACACCAAATCTAATTGGAAAAAAAGGGTGTTAAACGATCAAACACCAACAGAAACTGGTGTTTTTACACCAGAAAATCAAGAAAAATTACCCGAAAAGCATTACAAAATGGTGCTAAACCCTCAAAACACTTGGTTTTTTGGGCCAGAAAATTGAGGAAAATGACAACCAAAATTCGTTTACAAGAAGAAGGATGTTAAAGGATCAAAACCCGAAAGAAACTGGTGTTTTACACCTGAAAATCAAGTAAAATGGCCCTAAAATCATTAAAACGAGGAAAATAACACCAAAATTCATTTAAACAAAGAAGGATGTTAATGATCAAAATCCCAAAGAAACGGGCTTTTTACACCAGAAAATCGACGAAAATGACCCGAAAATGTAAAACCACTCGAGCTCCTGCTAAAACTGGTTTTCTAGACCAGAAAATCGAAGAAAATGACACCCAAATCTCATTGGAAAAAAAGGGTGTTAAACGATCAAACACCAACAGAAACTGGTTTTTACACCAGAAAATCAACAAAATTACCCAAAAAGCATTACAAAATGGTGCTAAGCCCCCAAAAACACGATAAAATTGGTTTTTTGGAGCAGAAAATAGAGAAATATAACACCCAAAATTCATTTAAACAAAGAAGGATGTTAATGATCAAAACCCCAAAGAAACTGGGCTTTTTACACCAGAAAATCGACGAAAATGACCCGAAAAATCCGTAAAAACACTCGAGCACCGGTTAAAACTGGTTTTTCTAGACCAGAAAATCGAAGAAAATGACACCCAAATCTCATTGGGAAAAAAAGGGTGTTAAACGATCAAACACCAACAGAAATTGGTGTTTTTACACCAGAAAATCAAGAAAAATTACTCGAAAAGCATTACAAAAATGGTGCTAAGCCCTCAAAAACATGTTTTTGGGCCAGAAAATTGAGGAATGACAACCAAAATTCGTTTATAAAAGAAGGATGTTAAAGGATCAAAACCCCAAAGAAACTGGTGTTTTTACACCTGAAAATTAAGGAAAATGGCCCGAAAATCATTAAAAACGAGGAAAATAACACCCAAAATTCATTTAAACAAAGAAGGATGTTAATATCAAACCCCAAAGAAACTGGCTTTTTACACCAGAAAATCGACGAAAATGACCCGAAAATCCGTAAAAAACTCGATCTCCAGCTAAAACTGGTTTTTTAGACCAGAAAAAAGAAAATGACACCAAATCTCATTAAAAAAGGGTGTTAAACTATCAAACACCAAAGAAACTGGTGTTTTTACACCAGAAAATAAGAAAAATTACCAAAAAGCATTACAAAAATGACCCAAAATCAAAAAAGAAGGATGTTAAATGATCAAAATCCAAAGAAACTGGTCCTTTTACACAGAAAATCGACGAAAATGACCCGAAAATCCGTAAAACCACTCGAGACTGGTTTTAATAGACCAGAAAATTGAAGAAAATGACACCCAAAACCCATTTGAAAAAAGAAGGTGTTTTACACCAACAGAAACTGGTGTTTTTACACCAGATAATCGAGGAAAATGGTGCTAAACTCTTAAAAACGCTTTAATAACGAACCTTTTCTCGAACGGATCTCTTTCTCGGGAACGCTTGGGTCCCAAAAGGGCTTCCAGACAGCATCGGTGTTGATCGCCTCGTACCATTTTTTGCAAACGGCCTGTACTCTGAGAACGTCAGAAACTTCCAGATAGGAAAGTACCTTGTAAAAAATCTCCAAAGGCAAAGACGACAACCGGTCCGTTTTATAGGAATCATCCATTTTGAACGTTCGGAATCTACATTTTGTCAAGGATGCAATGAATAAATCTCGCGCAAAAATCTCAATGAAGGGACATTCAAAATGACAACAAACAATCTATAACACTACTTTAACCTTTTGGGGTTTCTTACGTTTTAGCGCGCCAAGCGATTTTTTTCAACAGCTCTGACAAGTTCGCAGAATCGGACAAGAGGTTCATGTACTTTGCATAGGGCTTTTTTTTAGTTTGCAGAAGTGCCCATAATTTTCTTTTTTCAAAAGCTAACTGGGAGTTTTCCTAATTTTAAAAATATTATTTGGAGTAGTGGATAGCCTCTAAATCCACACTATTTGTGGTCCCGCAAAAGGCTGGAACTTCTTTTTAATAATAAATACGTCAACGTTTTTAATTAGAAAACCCCTCATGAACCCTCGAAAAATTTGGGGCTGATTATACCAAAAATGACGTCATTAATATTGAGACCGCATATATTTTAAAGGTATAGGTTAGACGTTTACCACAGTCCACACGTGCCCGGCGTCCTTCCTCTGGCCGCATGTTTTTCATCCTTGCCGTCTAAACCCAGGACTATAAAATGTTGGTCCTTTTCGAATCTTCTGCGGGTTACGCCGTATTTAAAGTAAGCTGAAATGGTATACAAGGCTAAAATAATGTAAATATCTTTGTAGCTTTTAGACGAAAAGAAATTAAATAAAACGGATGACCTGTTTGATGATTTTCAATCGCCGGAGACAGCGAATAGCATGTAAGTTGGTTAATTCTTAATCTGGGATTAATTCTGTGTTTGTAGTGTGAAGTTGAAACATTTTGAAAAGTTCAATGATACAACAGAAGCTTTGGCGTCGATGACTGCCGCTGTAGAAGGAAAATTGGCAAAGTTTTGAAAAAAGCTTTAAGAAAGTTTTTAAAGATGCTTCTGAGCAGATGCTTATTGCCGATGCCAAACTGGGAAATGCCATCAAAGAAAAGTTCAATGTTTCATGCATCTCGAATACCAACGTTATGGAACTTCTGCGTTGTATTCGTTCCCAAGTTGACAACCTGCTGGGTGGCCTTGAAAAAAAAGACATTGCCGCTATGGCACTTGGTTTGGCGCACAGTCTATCCCGCTACAAGCTCAAATTCAGTCCTGACAAAGTCGATACAATGATAGTCCAAGCGATTTGTCTTCTAGACGACCTTGACAAAGAATTAAACAACTACGTCATGAGAGCCAGAGAATGGTACGGATGGCATTTTCCTGAACTGGGCAAATTACTCGCCGACGGCATAGTCTTCGTCAGAGTCGTCAAGCTCATTGGTAATCATATTTATACAGCTAAGTTTCCCTCAACCGAATTTTCCAGGTACCAGAGACAACACAGCGAACACAGATTTGTCCGACGTCCTTCCAGAAGATGTCGAAGAAAAAGTCAAAGAAGCCGCCGAAATATCAATGGGGACTGAAATCTCCGAAGAAGATATAATGCACATTCAAGAACTATGCGATCAGGTTATAGAAATATCCGGCTACCGGGCTCAACTCTACGACTATTTAAAAGCCCGAATGATGGCCATAGCGCCAAATTTGACTGTCCTTTTAGGCGAGCTGATCGGTGCACGTCTTATTTCCCAAGCTGGTTTGTTATTATCATTTTTATTTTCATTATATTTTTTGTCAGGTTCAATGATCAACTTGGCCAAACAGCCGGCGTCTACTGTACAAATTTATGGCGCAGAAAAAGCTTTATTTAGGGCCTTAAAAACCAATAAAGATACACCAAAATATGGTCTTATTTACCATGCTAATCTCGTCACTTCGGCCAGTACTAAAAATAAAGGAAAAGTAAGTTTTTAACCACAAAAAACGTTTTATTTATTTTTTACTTTCAAGATGTCGCGGTCTGTCGCTGCAAAAGCTGCTTTGGCTGCTAGAGTTGACGCACTCGGCGAAGGTGAAGATACCGACGTCGATTTCGGCGCGGAGCATCGGGCGAAATTAGAAAGTCGACTTAAAATTCTTGAAGAAGGGAATTTAAGGAAGATTTCTGGTTCGGCGAAAGCTAAAGCCAAGTTTGAGAAATACCATTCCAAAAAGTAAGTTTTATTATTATAATATTGAGTTTTTAACTTTTTTTTTTTCAGGGATATCATCAAATATGACCCAGATGCAGATTCAACAGTTGTAGGGGCCAAAAGAAAGATCAAAACTGAAGACGTTAAACCTCTTATTGAAGATATAACTCCTGATGAAATGCGTAAGTTAAACTTTCTTAAAGATAATTAATGTATTACCCTCCATGTATGGTTTTTAAAGATCTTAGAAATGAAATTTTTTACAAATTTATTGTTGTAGAGAGTCCTCCTAAGAAAAAGCCCAAAGTAAAAGAAGAACCTATGGAGCTATCCGTTAAGGAAGAAGGTAATTTTCTTTTAATTCGACAAAAATCTCATATTAATTCATGTAAATTTTAGATGTTTCGGGTGAAAAGAAAAAGAAGAAAAAGAAAAAGAAGTCTGGTGTAGAAGAGACTCAAGAAGAAGAAGCCCAAGGTGAAACATCAATGGTCGTAGAAGAAACTGAAACTCCTGTCGATTCAGAAAAAAAGAAGAAGAAGAAGAAAAAGAAGTCTGAAAAAATGGAAGAATAGAAATTTTTATTTTATGTAAATTGATTTTTTTTATTTTTACGAGGAAGCATATTTTTGTTTGTTCTTTTTTCAATAAATTTGTTTATTGAGCTAAAAATTTCAACTTTTTTTATTACACTGCGAAGCAGTTGGCCGGTTCCTGTTAAAATGCCAGTTATTGTTATTAGGGTTGTTGCAATACTTTCGATATATCGGAATATCGATATTTTCCTTCCGATATATCGGTTCATCCGATATTTTCCTTCCGATATATCGGTTCACCGATATTTTCCTTCCGATATATCGGTTCACCGATATTTTCCTTCCGATATATCGGTTCACCCGATATTTTCCTTCCGATATATCGGTTCACCGATATTTTCCTTCCGATATATCGGTTCATCCGATATTTTCCTTCCGATATATCGGTTCACCGATATTTTCCTTCCGATATCGGTTCACCGATATTTTCCTTCCGATATCGGTTCATCCGATATATCGGTTCATCCGATATTTTCCTTCCGATATCGGTTCATCCGATATTTTCCTTCCGATATATCGGTTCATCCGATATTTTCCTTCCGATATATCGGTTCATCCGATATTTTCCTTCCGATATATCGGTTCATCCGATATTTTCCTTCCGATATATCGGTTCATCCGATATTTTCCTTCCGATATATCGGTTCCGATATTTTCCTTCCGATATATCGGTTCACCGATATTTTCCTTCCGATATATCGGTTCATCCGATATTTTCCTTCCGATATATCGGTTCATCCGATATTTTCCTTCCGATATCGGTTCATCCGATATTTTCCTTCCGATATATCGGTTCATCCGATTTTCCTTCCGATATCGGTTCATCCGATATTTTCCTTCCGATATATCGGTTCATCCGATATTTTCCTTCCGATATATCGGTTCACCGATATTTTCCTTCCGATATCGGTTCATCCGATATTTTCCTTCCGATATATCGGTTCATCCGATATTTTCCTTCCGATATATCGGTTCATCCGATATTTTCCTTCCGATATATCGGTTCACCGATATTTTCCTTCCGATATATCGGTTCACCGATATTTTCCTTCCGATATATCGGTTCATCCGATATTTTCCTTCCGATATATCGGTTCATCCGATATTTCCTTCCGATATATCGGTTCATCCGATATTTTCCTTCCGATATATCGGTTCATCCGATATTTTCCTTCCGATATATCGGTTCACCGATATTTTCCTTCCGATATATCGGTTCATCCGATATTTTCCTTCCGATATATCGGTTCATCCGATATTTTCCTTCCGATATCGGTTCACCCGATATTTTCCTTCCGATATATCGGTTCACCCGATATTTTCCTTCCGATATATCGGTTCACCGATATTTTCCTTCCGATGTATCGGTTCACCGATATTTCCTTCCGTATCGGTTCAACCGATATTTTCCTTCCGATATATCGGTTCATCCGATATTTTCCTTCCGATATATCGGTTCACCGATATTTTCCTTCCGATATATCGGTTCATCCGATATTTCCTTCCGATATATCGGTTCACGATATTTTCCTTCCGATATCGGTTCTTCGATATATCGGTTCATCCGATATTTTCCTTCCGATATCGGTTCACCGATATTTTCCTTCCGATATATCGGTTCATCCGATATTTTCCTTCCGATATATCGGTTCACCGATATTTTCCTTCCGATATATCGGTTCACCGATATTTTCCTTCCGATATATCGGTTCATCCGATATTTTCCTTCCGATATATCGGTTCATCCGATATTTTCCTTCCGATATATCGGTTCACCGATATTTTCCTTCCGATATATCGGTTCACCGATATTTTCCTTCGATATATCGGTTCATCCGATATTTTCCTTCCGATATATCGGTTCATCCGATATTTTCCTTCCGATATATCGGTTCCCGATATTTTCCTTCCGATATATCGGTTCATCCGATATTTTCCTTCCGATATATCGGTTCACCGATATTTTCCTTCCGATATATCGGTTCACCGATATTTTCCTTCCGATATATCGGTTCATCCGATATTTTCCTTCCGATATATCGGTTCATCCGATATTTTCCTTCCGATATCGGTTCATCCGATATTTTCCTTCCGATATATCGGTTCACCGATATTTCCTTCCGATATATCGGTTCCCGATTTTCCTTCCGATATATCGGTTCATCCGATATTTTCCTTCCGATATCGGTTCATCCGATATTTTCCTTCCGATATATCGGTTCATCCGATATTTTCCTTCCGATATATCGTTCATCCGATATTTTCCTTCCGATATATCGGTTCACCGATATTTTCCTTCCGATATATCGGTTCATCCGATATTTCCTTCCGATATATCGGTTCATCCGATATTTTCCTTCGATATATCGGAAGGCCATATCGAATCAACCCTAATGTAATACCCTCATTAGATGGGTTTTCGATATAGGCAGTTATGTGATACAAATTGGAAACAAGTCTTCTGGATTTTAAATTAAAAAGAAATTTATTACAAATTTAAATAAATAAAACAAAAATTAAGCTTGAAGAACAGGCCTGTTATGTTTTCCTTCCAAATTAGAATTTGTGAATGCATAGCCAGTGCCACCCTGAAAAATTCAAAAATATTACTTTTTTTGGGAAAAAATAACTAACCCTCTGCATAGGTATAATGTCCTTCTCAGTTAATTTTTGATTTGTCAAAGGATGAAGCATATCTTTTTTTATTAGTTTTTCCACACATTCCATAGTAACGACGTCACCACTAAAATTAAATTTTAGTTAATGTTATTGAAATTTAAATTTTACGTTGGTTTTAATACGCACAAGGAACAGAATTGCTCAAGACGTCATGAGTAACCGCACACATGTAACGTTCGATTTTAAAATTAACGATTTCTTGTCGTCTGGATCGTTAACCGGAGTAAACTTAACGTCGATTAAATCTTTCATTTTTAACGGCTTTCCCGTCATTGGGCACAACACTGTTTTATCCTAAAAATAGCGATAAAAAATTGATAAGAAATTTCTGAAAAAAGAAAGGAAACCCAGAATATGTTGAGTAGTTCTAAAGGAATAAGGAAAATTGGGTCAACCACAAATTACCGTAAAAAGTATGGGAAATCCTGATTATTTAAAAGTTAGATAAACTTACAGGCTTTTCTAGTTTTTTCGATTTGACATTAGGCGTCTTGGATGGAACCCAAAAGCTTGGGAGTTGTTTCGATCGTCCGTCGGCCATATTAGACACAGATGGCCCATTCAAATCTTTAAAAAAATTAATTTTTTTCTATAGGAAGCTCAATTTTACCTTTTTTGGGATAGAACTAGTGCTTACGATATTTTTTTCAGTTTTAAGAAAGTTATCCACTTTAGATTGCCATTCAGCATCTGCGATTTCGGCCAAGTCGGTCTAAAATGCTGTTTATCGCCAAAAAAAGTACTAAAATGAGAAATTACCTGTTCTTTTTTCTTCTGCTTCTCATATTCCTTTAGTTTACGGCTTATTTCGTTTTTCTTTGAGATGATATATTGGAGGATTGCTTCTTTGTCAAAAAGGTAGCCATCGGTTCTTAAGAAAAGGAATAAAAAGAGGACTTTTTAGTCAAAACTTACGTTATGACAGGATTGGCGCAGGGCTGTAGAGTAAGACAGCAGGCGTCAAAGTCTTTGATGGAATCCTTACCGACTCGACGGTTTTCTGTGCCATAGCCAGAAGCTTCTGCGTCCTTTTTTTTCTCGTGGTACGTATAAACCGCTCCCGCCGTACAATTACGAGCGTGACGCGTCATTTAGTTAAAATTATGGAAAAACTTTTTGAAAATTCAATTTCTGTTTATGTACTTTCAAAAAAAAATCAGAAGGTTACAACTAGTGTTAGCTTCGGAAGTTCTCCCACCATGCATGATAGCATGCATAGGTAGCGGTCCGCCCGCCCAGCAAAACTCGACCTTTACCGCAGGGATTTATGAATCCATTTTTTTCTGTAAAAAGAAGGTTTCTTTGTAGAAATGGGGGAAAATTCCTTAAAAACTTCGGGTTTTTTTCCGCCATAAAACTGACAAAACCCTGTTAAAATGGGCTTTCTCTGCCATAAAAACACAGAAACCTACCAAAAATCCTTGAAAAATGGGTTTCACTGTCTAAAAACCGAAGAAAACTACCAAAAATCCTGTACGAATTGGTTTCTCTGCCAAAACCACAAAAAAATCCTTTAAAATAGGGTTCTACGGTCTAAAAACTTAGGAAAACTGCAAAACCCATGTAAAAATGGTTTTACTGTCACAAAACCGAAAAATCAACAAATGGGGTTTCTACATAAAACACAGAAAACTAAAAAATTAAAATAAGGGTTTACTGTCTAAAAACTTAGAAAAACTGCCAAAACCAAAAATGGAGTTTTCTACCATAAAACCACAGAAAACTAAAAAAAAAAATCCTTTAAAAATAGTTTTACTTCTAAAGCCGAAGAAAGCTACAAAACCTGTACAAAGGGTTTTTATAAACCACAGAAAAACAAAAATCCTTTAAAAATAGTGTTTTGTCTAAAACAGGAAAACTGCCAAAACTGTAAATGGGTTTTCTACTATAAAACCACAGAAAACTAAAAAAAAAAAATCCTTTAAAAATAGGGTTTTCCGCCTAAAAACCGAAGAAAGCTGTTGAAAATCCTGTAAATGGGTTTCTCCATAAAACCACAGAAAAAAAAAAAATCCTTTAAAAATAGGGTTTACTAAAAACCGAAGAAAGCTGAAAATCCTGTACAAGGGGTTTATACCATAAAACCACAGAAAACTAAAAAAAAAAAATCCTTTAAAAATAGGGTTTTACGCCTAAAAAGAAAGTACTGAAAATCCATGTACAAATGGAGTTTCTTACCATAAAACCACAGAAAACTAAAAAAAAAAATCCTTTAAAAATAGGGTTTTACTGCTAAAAAGAAGATGCCAAAACCATGTAAAAATGGAGTTTCTCTGCCATAAAACCACAGAAAACTAAAAAAAAAATCCTTTAAAAATAGGTTTTACCTTCTAAAAAGAAGAAAGCTACTGAAAATCCTGTCAAAGGGGTTTTTATGCCATAAAACCACAGAAAACTAAAAAAAAAAAATCCTTTAAAAATAGGGTTATTGCCTAAAAACTTAGGAAAAAGCCAAAACATGTAAAAATGGGGTTCTCTACATAAAACCACAGAAAACTAAAAAAAAAAAAAATCCTTAAAAATAGGGTTTTACCTAAAAACCGAAGAAAGCTACTGAAAATCCTGTACAAAGGGGTTTTACCATAAAAACACAGAAAACTACAAAAAAATCCTTTAAAAATAGGGTTTTACTGACTAAAAGTTAAGATGCCAAAAACCATGTAAAAATGGAGTTTTCTGCCATAAAACCACAAAACTAAAAAAAAATCCTTTAAAAATAGGTTTTACCGCCTAAAAACCGAAGAAGAAAGCTACTGAAAATCCTGTACAAAGGGGTTTTTATGCCATAAAACCACAGAAAACTACAAAAAAAAACCTTTAAAAATAGGGTTTTACTGACTAAAAAGTTAAGATGCCAAAAACCATGTAAAAATGGAGTTTCTCTGCCAAAACCACAGAAAACTAAAAAAAAAAAAACCTTTAAAATAGGGTTTTTATCGCCTAAAAAACCGAAGAAAGAAAGCTACTGAAAATCCTGTACAAAAACCAAAAAAAAAAAAAAAAAAAAAAAAAAAAAAAAAAAACCCAAAAAAAAAAAAAAAAAAAAAAAAAAAAAAAAAAAAAAAAAAAAAACCAAAGGGGTTTTATACCATAAAACCACAGAAAACTACAAAAAAAAACCTTTAAAAATAGGGTTTTACTGACTAAAAAGTTAAGATGCCAAAAACCATGTAAAAATGGAGTTTTCTGCCATAAAACCACAGAAAACTAAAAAAAAATCCTTAAAAATAGGGTTTTACGCCTAAAACCGAAGAAAGCTACTGAAAATCCTGTACAAAGGGGTTTTTATGCCATAAAACCACAGAAAACTACAAAAAAAACCTTTAAAAAAGGGTTTTACTGTCTAAAAAGTTAGGAAAACACAAAAACCATGTAAAAATGGAGTTTCTCTGCCATAAAACCACAGAAAACTAAAAAAAAATCCTTTAAAAATAGGGTTTTACCGCTAAAAACCGAAGAAAGCTACTGAAAATCCTGTACAAAGGGGGTTTTTCCATAAACCACAGAAAACTACAAAAAAAAACCTTTAAAAATAGGGTTTTAAAAAAGTTATGAAAACCATGTAAAAGGAGTTTTCTGCCATAAAACCACAGAAAACTAAAAAAAAAAATCCTTTAAAAATAGGGTTTTACCGCCTAAAAACCAAGAAAGCTACTGAAAATCCTGTACAAAGGGGTTTTTATGCCATAAAACCACAGAAAACTACAAAAAAATCCTTTAAAAATAGGGTTTTACTAAAAAGTTAAGATGCCAAAAACCATGTAAAATGGAGTTTCTCTGCCATAAAACCACAGAAAACTAAAAAAAAAATCCTTTAAAAATAGGGTTTTACCGCCTAAAAACCAAAGAAAGCTACTGAAAATCCTGTACAAAGGGGTTTTATACCATAAAACCACAGAAAACTACAAAAAAATCCTTTAAAAATAGGGTTTTACTGAAAAAAGTTAGATGCCAAAAACCATGTAAAAATGGAGTTTCTCTGCCATAAAACCACAGAAAACTAAAAAAAAATCCTTTAAAAATAGGGTTTTACCGCCTAAAAACCGAAGAAAGCTACTGAAAATCCTGTACAAAGGGGTTTTTACCATAAAACCACAGAAAACTACAAAAAAAACTTTAAAAATAGGGTTTTACTAAAAGTTAAATGCCAAAAACCATGTAAAATGGAGTTTCTCTGCCATAAAACCACAGAAAACTAAAAAAAAAAATCCTTTAAAAATAGGGTTTTACCGCCTAAAAACCGAAGAAAGCTACTGAAAATCCTGTACAAAGGGGTTTTATGCCATAAAACCACAGAAAACTACAAAAAAATCCTTTAAAATAGGGTTTTACTGACTAAAAAGTTAAGATGCCAAAAACCATGTAAAAATGGAGTTTCTCTGCCATAAAACCACAGAAAACTAAAAAAAAAATCCTTTAAAAATAGGGTTTTTACTAAAAACCGAAGAAAGCTACTGAAAATCCTGTACAAAGGGGTTTTATGCCATAAAACCACAGAAAAAAAAAAAAAATCCTTTAAAATAGGGTTTTACTGTAAAAAGAAGGAAAACCTGTAAAAGGGTTTTATGCCATAAAACCACAGAAAACTAAAAAAAAAATCCTTTAAAAATAGGGTTTTACTGACTAAAAAGTTAAGATGCCAAAAACCATGTAAAAATGGAGTTTCTCTGCCATAAAACCACAGAAAACTAAAAAAAAAATCCTTTAAAAATAGGGTTTTACGCCTAAAAACCGAAGAAAGCTACTGAAAATCCTGTACAAAGGGTTTTATACCATAAAACCACAGAAAACTACAAAAAAAACCTTTAAAAATAGGGTTTTACTGTCTAAAAAGTTAGAAATGCCAAAAACCATGTAAAAATGGAGTTTCTCTGCCATAAAACCACAGAAAACTAAAAAAAAAATCCTTTAAAAATAGGGTTTTACGCCTAAAAAGAAAGCTACTGAAAATCCTGTACAAATGGGTTTTATGCCATAAAACCACAGAAAACTAAAAAAAAATCCTTTAAAAATAGGGTTTTCTAAAAAAAACCAAAAACCTGTAAAAGGGTTTTACCATAAAACCACAGAAAACTAAAAAAAATCCTTTAAAAATAGGGTTTTACTAAAAAAAGAAAAAAAACCTGTAAAAATGGGTTTTCTGCCATAAAACCACAGAAAACTAAAAAAAAAATCCTTTAAAAATAGGGTTTTACCGCCTAAAAACCGAAGAAAGCTACTGAAAATCCTGTACAAAGGGGTTTTTATACCATAAAACCACAGAAAACTACAAAAAAAAACCTTTAAAATAGGGTTTTACTGTCTAAAAACTTAGGAAAACTGCCAAAACCATGTAAAATGGAGTTTCTCTACCAAAAACACAGAGAGCTACCAAAAATCCTTTAAAAATAGGGTTTTACTGTCTAAAAACTTAGGAAAACTGCCAAAAACCATGTAAAAATGGAGTTTCTCTGCCATAAAAACACAGGAAGCTACCGAAAATCCTTTAATAATGGAGTTTCACTGCCTAAAAACTGAGGGAAAGCAAATAAATAACTCACAACAATACTATGAAAAAAAGTGATTTCTGATAGAAACGCCCAGACTCCTCTGAAAATATCAAAATACAGGAAACCCTAGATGAAATGGACATAAAATTTGGATACTTAAAGAATAAGAAATTCTAAGGTTGTTAATCAAAAGAAATAAATAATTAATATTTCTAATTGTTTTATTCTTGTTAAAACAATAGCTACAATATTTACAAAATAAATCAGACCTAAATAAATAATTTTAAAATCTATATAATGTGCATTTTAATTAAAAAAGTGGTCCCCTAAAAAAGAAAAAATGGTAACTTAAAACAAAGCCACAGAAATTGACCATAAAATTTCAGCTCAGAAAAAAAGGAATGTCAGTCAAAGCCTAAAAATTGACTCAAAACATATAAAAATAAAATATTTAAAAAATACTTGATGCGATGATACGACTAGATAAAATTTTTATCAAATTATCACACATTTAGATCATTGGAGTAGCGTGATGCCGAATGAAACAAAAAAAGAAAATGGCAACTCTAAAAACTCCGGAAAACAAAAGCACCGCCTTTTAGATCAGGAAGACAGCAAAAATAAAAAAGCTTGAAGAAAAAAATGTGATTTTTTATCGGTCACGACTGTTAAGTACGCTGAAAAGAACTTCCGTGGAAGAGTCGTCACGAGCGTCATCATCATCGTCGTCGCTCGTCGTGAGCTCGGCCAGAAAATGAGCGGTCGCCTCATCTGCGAGCGGCTTATGCATATTCTGCTCGCTCTCATTTCTAAACTTATAAATTTTATAGCCGACGTGCAAAATAATACCGCCCGTGCATAACAGAAGTCCTTCAAAATTCAATTTGGAAATAACATCTCCATTCCACTCAATGGCAAGTATCAAAGTACAAATTTCCTAAAATTTTTTATTAACTCTAAAAAACCACCATTTATAATCTTTACCTTAAAAACACCGGCGACTGATAATGTAAGACTGGAGAGTCTTGATACGACTAAATATTCGCTAACTTCCATCATGAGGGCGATAAAACTTCCAAGTGTCAAATATAAAGCCGTACTCCATATTAAACTAGAGTCTTTTGATAAGTCCAACGATTTCAAAGCATTTATAGCTACACCAGCTGAAATCAAAAGGATAAAAATTTAAAAGAAATAAGGGCCAAAGGACCAATTTTGGGTAAACCATGCCTACCTTCGAAGACCATCATAAAAGGAAGAATGGCGATAAACATCCACGGCTGCGTATGGTATATCATGTCCAGCGGATTTGTCATTCCGAGGTCCATTTTTTGCATGACGAATTGTGCTATCGTCCATCGTACGCCACTCGAAAGAGAAGCGAAGAGTACAAGGAGGAAAGCGAGAAGATCAAATTGGGAAGAATGGTACGTAAAAAGAAAAAGTCCGCCGGATATCATCCCGACAATCAAAACCAAAATCCAAGACTGAAAAAAAAAATTTAAGAAAAAAAAATTCCAAAAGGGACTTACTTTTGGCTCTAATTTTAACAGCATAGAAAAAATAAGAATGAAGACAATAGCTGACGATTTAGTCATTGTGTATCTAAAAAATAAATATAATAATCAAGATAAAATAATTTTTTTACAAAGACACTGTGATGAATTCGAGGCCCCAGTTGGAGAATCCGATGTCCAAACCGCTAGCGAAACCGATGGGAGCTATCCGTCGGATAGTATTCGGCCAGTCTAAGTAAATCCGCGGTTTCCGATGCCAGCTTCGCCACAGACTCCGCACGATCGCCGCTACCGAAAATTTGGTCGCCAGATGAATCATCACGACGATGAGAGGATAATGAAATCTCTTAAATATATATAAATTATGAATTCTTTTTTATTTATTTTTACTTGATGAAGAAACCATCGTTGGTAAAAAGTAAGTCCGATCGAAAGCGGTAGATAAAGGAAGATCGTCCCGATCGAAAAGATCATCGCCCAGTAGTTCTTTTTACCAAACTCGTCCCTCTGATCTCCATTCTCACGAAGGACGACCCTTGCCATTTCCTCAATTCAAAATATGGCATTTATGCCACAGATGGAACTTTTCTAAATTTCTGCTAACAACGGTCGACATACGTAAAAAACGAAACCAGAAATACAAAATAAAATTAAAAAACACTTAAAAACATCATTTCTGTCTCTTTCAAGCTGTCAGACTTAAAATTTTGTCTTTTTCATATTTTATCAGCCATGCCACATCGACTATATAATCGATGGATCAAATACTTTTTTATCTCGATTCATCAGTGTTGACATGTTTTGGTGGTGTCTAAATAGTGGAAGGGTGACTAAAAAATTGGCACAAAATCATCACCACATTTTTGTCACTTTCAAGCTCTCAGACATTTTTTATCTTTTTCCGTTCTGTTTTATAATCTCTTCTTTATTTATCTGCGTTCTCATTTTTGCGGTGAGAAATGTCTTAAATTGTGGAAGGGCGCCCAAAGAATTTATATGCGCAACATCCGTTCTGGTTATTCAAAGCCCAAGGAAATCCATGACGTAATCAGCAATCTGCTGGACAGCTGCTAAATTGAATCTGACAAGTATCTTCTTCGATAAACGAACTATAGACTTATATAAAAAATATATATAATTGATTGAAAAACTTTATTTTGTCAAAGGTAATATAAGTAATTAACGTTTTTTTGGTTAAAACTTCGAAATTAACTTTATAAAGTAGATGTTTTGTTGTTATAATTATGTTTTTTAGACATTTGTTTCGGTTTTTTGGTTTGGAAGATACTTTTTCTATTATTAGATTAACCTCATTTACCTTTTATGGAGTTTTGTGTCCTTAAGGACGTTTTTTCTGTGGGTGTGAATACAAGGTGAAGTTTAAAAGGTTTTTCTTTTTAGAAATGACACAGCAACCTCCGCCATACAATCCTGGTACGCTCCGCCGTATTATGGGCCACCGCCGGCTGCTCCGCCGAGTTATGCTGAGGCCAGCGGTGGAGTGCCTCCTCGAGTCCTTTTCAGCCGCAACCAAGTAGGTTTTTTATTTTTTGAGTTTTTAATTATTATTT
The DNA here is from genome assembly GCA_014119065.1 of Orius insidiosus. Classification (NCBI taxonomy): domain Eukaryota; kingdom Metazoa; phylum Arthropoda; class Insecta; order Hemiptera; family Anthocoridae; genus Orius; species Orius insidiosus. Next base: position 21,509 of record JACGAQ010001450.1, on the reverse strand, counting down.
TTGTTTAAAAGTTAATAAACAGCCGAGTTCCATCGTTACAACGATTGTTCCACTTGGGCCGGATGCTACTCATATGATCTGCCCTCATTGTCACGTTGAAATTGAGTCAAGCACCAAACGTAAACCTGGAATCATCGCTTACTTATCATCGCTTGCCATTTGTGCGATTGGGTGAGTTAAAGAAGCAAAAACTATTCCTTAAATTATTTTTTTTCTAGATGCTGGTTCGGCTGCTGCCTCATCCCTTGTTGTATCGACAGCTGCATGGACGTCCATCACACTTGTCCATACTGCAACGCATATCTCGGACGATACAGGCTTTAACCTAGAAAACAGCATTTCAATTTTACTTTTCAAAAAGAAACCGAGTTACCGACTCTTCGCCATTTTATCTGACTAATTTGAACTAAAATTCTTCATTTTCACATTCCCGGTTTTTATCGTGTGTTTCTTGTACATAATTTTTTTTGGACAACACTGAATCTCAAATGATATTTTTAAAAAACTGAATCTCAAAAGTGCCTGAAATGACAAAAGTGCCTTTTCATTTTATTGTTCAATGTAACATTTTTTGCGTCCTCAAAATGGAAAGTTTTTTTTTTACTAAATTTTTTTTTATTTATTTAATTCCTTGCTTTAATGCTTGTAATTTTTTTATGCTTCAATATAAAATTAGTTAATTATTATTATTTAAATGTTTAATTTTTTACCTACTTTCAATGGAAGGTAGCAAAAAAAATGCAGATTTTATTTTCAGCCACCGAATTTTCCCTCATAAATTGGGTTTCCCTCTTTTCTAATTTTTTTTGGAAATACCACTTTTATAAACTTCAATTTTTTTTGCCAGTTTCCTCGATATTTTAGCAAAGAATTTTCCTTATTTTGTATTTGCCAAAAACCACTTTTTCGCCTTTATTCTATTTCCCATCTTTTTGCCTAAAAACGCCTATTTTATCAAATTTTTGGCTAGTTTTTCTCATTTGTCATTGGCCTTTTATCTATCCTCTATAGGGTTGTTGCATACTTCCGATATATGGTATCGATGTTTTCCTTCCGATATCGGTTCATCCGATGTTTTCCTTCCGATATATCGGTTCATCCGATTTTTCCTTCCGATATATCGGTTCATCCGATGTTTTCCTTCCGATATATCGGTTCATCCGATGTTTTCCTTCCGATATATCGGTTCATCCGATTTTCCTTCCGATATATCGGTTCATCCGATGTTTTCCTTCCGATATATCGGTTCATCCGATGTTTTCCTTCCGATATATCGGTTCATCCGATGTTTTCCTTCCGATATATCGGTTCATCCGATTTTTCCTTCCGATATATCGGTTCATATTTCCATTTTTCCTTCCGATATATTTTTCGATTATCCGATCGATTTCATGATTCCGATATATCGGTTCATCCGATGTTTTCCTTCCGATATATCGTTCATCCGATGTTTTCCTTCCGATATATCGGTTCATCCGATGTTTTCCTTCCGATATATCGGTTCATCCGATGTTTTCCTTCCGATATATCGGTTCATCCGATGTTTCCTTCCGATATATCGGTTCATCCGATGTTTTCCTTCCGATATATCGGTTCATCCGATGTTTTCCTTCCGATATATCGGTTCATCCGATGTTTTCCTTCCGATATATCGGTTCATCCGATGTTTTCCTTCCGATATATCGGTTCATCCGATGTTTTCCTTCCGATATATCGGTTCATCCGATGTTTTCCTTCCGATATATCGGTTCATCCGATGTTTTCCTTCCGATATATCGGTTCATCCGATGTTTTCCTTCCGATATATCGGTTCATCCGATGTTTTCCTTCCGATATATCGGTTCATCCGATTTTTCCTTCCGATATATCGGTTCATCCATTTTCCATTTTTCCTTCCGATATATCGTTCATCCGATGATTTTCTTTCCTTCCGATATCGGTTCATCCGATGTTTTCCTTCCGATATATCGGTTCATCCGATGTTTTCCTTCCGATATCGGTTCATCCGATGTTTTCCTTCCGATATCGGTTCATCCGATGTTTTCCTTCCGATAATCGGTTCATCCGATGTTTTCCTTCCGATATATCGGTTCATCCGATGTTTTCCTTCCGATATATCGGTTCATCCGATGTTTTCCTTCCGATATATCGGTTCATCCGATGTTTTCCTTCCGATATATCGGTTCATCCGATGTTTTCCTTCCGATATATCGGTTCATCCGATGTTTTCCTTCCGATAATCGGTTCATCCGATGTTTTCCTTCCGATATATCGGTTCATCCGATGTTTTCCTTCCGATATCGGTTCATCCGATGTTTTCCTTCCGATATATCGGTTCATCCGATGTTTTCCTTCCGATATCGGTTCATCCGATGTTTTCCTTCCGATATATCGGTTCATCCGATGTTTTCCTTCCGATATCGGTTCATCCGATGTTTTCCTTCCGATATATCGGTTCATCCGATGTTTTCCTTCCGATATATCGGTTCATCCGATATTTTCCTTCCGATAATCGGTTCATCCGATGTTTTCCTTCCGATATATCGGTTCATCCGATGTTTTCCTTCCGATATATCGGTTCATCCGATGTTTTCCTTCCGATATATCGGTTCATCCGATGTTTTCCTTCCGATATATCGGTTCATCCGATGTTTTCCTTCCGATATATCGGTTCATCCGATTTCCTTCCGATATATCGGTTCATCCGATGTTTTCCTTCCGATATATCGGTTCATCCGATGTTTTCCTTCCGATATATCGGTTCATCCGATGTTTTCCTTCCGATATATCGGTTCATCCGATTTTTTCCTTCCGATATATCGGTTCATCCGATTTTTCCATATATCCTATATATCGATATTTTTACGATTCCGATTCATGATATGTTTCCTTCCGATATCGGTTCATCCGATATTTTCCTTCCGATATATCGTTCATCCGATGTTTCCTTCCGATAATCGGTTCATCCGATGTTTTCCTTCCGATAATCGGTTCATCCGATGTTTTCCTTCCGATAATCGGTTCATCCGATGTTTCCTTCCGATAATCGGTTCATCCGATGTTTTCCTTCCGATAAATCGGTTCATCCGATGTTTTCCTTCCGATATATCGGTTCATCCGATGTTTTCCTTCCGATATATCGGTTCATCCGATGTTTCCTTCCGATATATCGGTTCATCCGATGTTTTCCTTCCGATATATCGGTTCATCCGATGTTTTCCTTCCGATATATCGGTTCATCCGATGTTTTCCTTCCGATAAATCGGTTCATCCGATGTTTTCCTTCCGATATATCGGTTCATCCGATGTTTTCCTTCCGATATATCGGTTCATCTGATTTTTTCCTTCCGATATATCGGTTCATCCAATATTTTATCCAACATTATATTCCTTACCGATATATCGCAATATTTTTACGATATGAATCCGAAAGAAAAATGGGGCAACACACGGATAACTTATAACTTGTCAGTGATATGTGATAACATCCATACGATAAATCCGATAAATCGGTTCATCCGATATTTTCCTTCCGATATATCGGTTCATCCGATGTTTTCCTTCCGATAAATCGGTTCATCCGATGTTTTCCTTCCGATAAATCGGTTCATCCGATGTTTTCCTTCCGATAAATCGGTTCATCCGATGTTTTCCTTCCGATAAATCGGTTCATCCGATGTTTTCCTTCCGATATATCGGTTCATCCGATGTTTTCCTTCCGATAAATCGGTTCATCCGATTTTCCTTCGATATATCGGTTCATCCGATGTTTTCCTTCCGATATATCGGTTCATCCGATTTTTCCTTCCGATATATCGGTTCATCCAATATTTTATCCAACATTATATTCCTTACCGATATATCGCATATTTTTTACGATATGAATCCGAAAGAAAAATGGGGCAACACACGGATAACTTATAACTTGTCAGTGATATGTGATAACATCCATACGATAAATCCGATAAATCGGTTCATCCGATATTTTCCTTCCGATATATCGTTCATCCGATGTTTTCCTTCCGATAAATCGGTTCATCCGATGTTTCCTTCCGATATCGGTTCATCCGATGTTTTCCTTCCGATAAATCGGTTCATCCGATGTTGTCCTTCCGATAAATCGGTTCATCCGATGTTTTCCTTCCGATAAATCGGTTCATCCGATGTTTTCCTTCCGATATATCGGTTCATCCGATGTTTTCCTTCCGATATATCGGTTCATCCGATGTTTTCCTTCCGATATATCGGTTCATCCGATGTTTTCCTTCCGATATATCGGTTCATCCGATGTTTTCCTTCCGATAAATCGGTTCATCCGATGTTTTCCTTCCGATAATCGGTTCATCCGATGTTTTCCTTCCGATAAATCGGTTCATCCGATGTTTTCCTTCCGATATATCGGTTCATCCGATGTTTTCCTTCCGATATATCGGTTCATCCGATGTTTTCCTTCCGATATATCGGTTCATCCGATGTTTCCTTCCGATATCGGTTCATCCGATGTTTTCCTTCCGATAAATCGGTTCATCCGATTTTCCTTCCGATATATCGGTTCATCCGATGTTTTCCGATATATCGGTTCATCTGATTTTTCCTTCCGATATATCGGTTCATCCAATATTTTATCCAACATTATATTCCTTACCGATATATCGCAATATTTTTACGATATGAATCCGAAAGAAAAATGGGGCAACACACGGATAACTTTAACTTGTCATGATATGTGATAACATCCATACGATAAATCCGATAAATCGGTTCATCCGATGTTTTCCTTCCGATAAATCGGTTCATCCGATGTTTTCCTTCCGATAAATCGGTTCATCCGATGTTTTCCTTCCGATAAATCGGTTCATCCGATGTTTTCCTTCCGATATATCGGTTCATCCGATGTTTTCCTTCCGATATATCGGTTCATCCGATGTTTTCCTTCCGATATCGGTTCATCCGATGTTTTCCTTCCGATATATCGGTTCATCCGATTTTTTCCTTCCATATATCGGTCATCCAATATTTTATCCAACATTATACCTTACCGATATATCGCAATTTTTTATGAATCCGAAAGAAAATGGGGCAACACACGGATAACTTATAACTTGCAGGATAGTGATAACATCCATACGATAAATCCGATAAATCGGTTCATCCGATTTTCCTCGATATATCGATTCATCGTGTTTTCCTTCCGATAATCGGTTCATCCGATTTTTCTTCCGATATATGTTCATCCGATGTTCCTTCGATAAATCGGTTCATCGATTGTCCTTCCGATAAATCGGTTCATCCGATGTTTTCCCTTCCGATAAATCGGTTCATCCGATGTTTTCCTTCCGATATATCGGTTCATCCGATGTTTCCTTCCGATATATCGGTTCATCCGATGTTTTCCTTCCGATATATCGGTCATCCGATGTTTTCCTTCCGATATATCGGTTCATCCGATGTTTTCCTTCCGATATATCGGTTCATCCGATGTTTTCCTTCCGATAAATCGGTTCATCCGATGTTTTCTTCCGATATATCGGTTATCCGATGTTTTCCTTCGATATATCGGTTATCTGATTTTTCCTTCCGATATATCGGTTAATCCAATATTTATCCAACATATATTCCTTACCGTATATCGCAATATTTTTACGATATGAATCCGAAAGAAAAATGGGGCAACACAGGATAACTTATAACTTGTCAGTGATATGTGATAACATCCATACGATAAATCGATAAATCGGTTCATCCGATATTTTCCTTCCGATATATCGGTTCATCCGATGTTTTCCTTCCGATAAATCGGTTCATCCGATGTTTTCCTTCCGATATATCGGTTCATCCGATGTTTTCCTTCCGATAAATCGGTTCATCCGATGTTTTCCTTCCGATAAATCGGTCATCCGATGTTTTCCTTCCGATATCGTTCATCCGATGTTTTCCTTCCGATAAATCGGGTTCATCCGATGTTTCTTCCGATATATCGGTTCATCCGATGTTTTCCTTCCGATATATCGGTTCATCCGATGTTTTTCCTTCCGATATATCGGTTCATCCGAGTTTTTTCCTTCCGATATATCGGTTATCGATGTTTTTCCTTCCGATATATCGGTTCATCCGATGTTTTCCTTCCGATATATCGGTTCATCCGATGTTTTCCTTCCGATATATCGGTTCATCTGATTTTTTTCCTTCCGATATCGGTTCATCCAATTTTATCCAACATTATATTCCTTACCGATATATCGCAATATTTTTACGATATGAATCCGAAAGAAAAATGGGGCAACACACGGATAACTTATAACTTGTCAGTGATATGTGATAAATCCATACGATAAATCGATCGGTTCATCCGATGTTTTCCTTCCGATATATCGGTTCATCCGATGTTTTTCCTTCGATAAATCGGTTCATCCGATGTTTCCTTCCGATATATCGGTTCTCCGATGTTTCCTTCCGATAAATCGGTTCATCCATGTTTTCCTTCCGATAAATCGGTTCATCCGATGTTTTCCTTCCCGATATTTTCCTTCCGATAAATCGGTTCATCCGAGTTTTCCTTCCGATATATCGGTTCATCCGATTTTCCTTCCGTAATCGGTTCATCCGATGTTTCCTTCCGATATATCGGTTCATCCGATGTTTTCCTTCCGATATATCGGTCATCCGATGTTTCCTTGCGATATATCGGTTCATCCGATGTTTTCCTTCCGATATATCGGTTCATCCGATGTTTTCCTTCCGATATATCGGTTCATCCGATGTTTTTTCTTCCTATATCGGTTCTCCGATGTTTCCTTTCGATATATCGGTTCATCCGATGTTTTCCTTTCGATAATCGGTTCATCCGATGTTTTCCTTCCGATATATCGGTTCATCCGATCTTTTCCTTCCGATATATCGGTTCATCCGATGTTTTCCTTCCGATATCGGTTCATCCGATGTTTTCCTTCCGATATCGGTTAATCCGATGTTTTCCTTCCGATAAATCGGTTCATCCGATGTTTCCTTCCGATATATCGGTTCATCCGATGTTTTCTTCCGATATATCGGTTCATCTGATTTTTTCCTTCCGATATATCGGTTCATCCAATATTTTATCCAACATTATATTCCTTACCGATATATCGCAATATTTTTACGATATGAATCCGAAAGAAAAATGGGGCAACACACGGATAACTTATAACTTGTCAGTGATATGTAGACATCCATACGATAAATCCGATAAATCGGTTCATCCGATTTTCCTTCCGATATATCGGTTCATCCGATGTTTTCCTTCCGATAAATCGGTTCATCCGATGTTTCCTTCCGATAAATCGGTTCATCCGATGTTTTCCTTCCGATATATCGGTTCATCCGATGTTTTCCTTCCGATAAATCGGTTCATCCGATGTTGTCCTTCCGATAAATCGGTTCATCCGATGTTTCCTTCCGATAAATCGGTTCATCCGATGTTCTTCCGATATATCGGTTCATCCGATGTTTTCCTTCCGATATATCGGTTCATCCGATGTTTCCTTCCGATATATCGGTTCATCCGATGTTTTCCTTCCGATTATCGGTTCATCCGATGTTTTCCTTCCGATATATCGGTTCATCCGATGTTTCCTTCCGATAAATCGGTTCATCCGATGTTTTCCTTCCGATATATCGGTTCATCCGATGTTTTCCTTCCGATATATCGGTTCATCTGATTTTTTCCTTCGATATATCGGTTCATCCAATATTTTATCCAACTTATATTCCTTACCGATATCGCAATATTTTTACGATATGAATCCGAAAGAAAAATGGGGCAACACACGGATAACTTATAACTTGTCAGTGATATGATAACATCCATACGATAAATCCGATAAATCGGTTCATCCGATATTTTCCTTCCGATATATCGGTTCATCCGATGTTTTCCTTCCGATAAATCGGTTCATCCGATGTTTTCCTCCGATAAATCGGTTCATCCGATGTTTTCCTTCCGAAAATCGGTTCATCCGATGTTTTCCTTCCGATAAATCGGTTCATCCGATGTTTTCCTTCCGATATATCGGTTCATCCGATGTTTTCCTTCCGATAAATCGGTTCATCCGATGTTTCCTTCCGATATATCGGTTCATCCGATGTTTTCCTTCCGATATATCGGTTCATTCCGATTTTTTCCTTCCGATATATCGGTTCATCCAATATTTTATCCAACATTATATCCTTACCGATATATCGCAATATTTTTACGATATGAATCCGAAAGAAAATGGGGCAACACGGATAACTTATAACTTGTCAGTGATATGTGATAACATCCATAGATAAATCCGATAAATCGGTTCATCCGATATTTTCCTTCCGATATATCGATTCATCCGATGTTTTCCTTCCGATAAATCGGTTCATCCGATGTTTTCCTTCCGATATATCGGTTCATCCGATGTTTTCCTTCCGATAAATCGGTTCATCCGATGTTGTCCTTCGATAAATCGGTTCATCCGATGTTTTCCTTCCGATAAATCGGTTCATCCGATGTTTTCCTTCCGATATATCGTTCATCCGATGTTTTCCTTCCGATATATCGGTTCATCCGATGTTTTCCTTCCGATATATCGGTTCATCCGATGTTTTCCTTCCGATATATCGGTTCATCCGATGTTTTCCTTCCGATAAATCGGTTCATCCGATGTTTTCCTTCCGATAAATCGGTTCATCCGATGTTTTCCTTCGATAAATCGGTTCATCCGATGTTTTCCTTCCGATATATCGGTTCATCCGATGTTTTCCTTCCGATATATCGGTTCATCCGATGTTTTCCTTCCGATATATCGGTTCATCCGATGTTTCCTTCCGATATATCGGTTCATCCGATGTTTTCCTTCCGATAATCGGTTCATCCGATGTTTTCCTTCCGATATATCGGTTCATCCGATGTTTTCCTTCCGATATATCGGTTCATCTGATTTTTTCCTTCCGATATATCGGTTCATCCAATATTTTATCCAACATTATATTCCTTACCGATATATCGCAATATTTTTACGATATGAATCCGAAAGAAAAATGGGGCAACACACGGATAACTTATAACTTGTCAGTGATATGTGATAACATCCATACGATAATCCGATAAATCGGTTCATCCGATGTTTTCCTTCCGATAAATCGGTTCATCCGATGTTTTCCTTCCGATAAATCGGTTCATCCGATGTTTTCCTTCCGATAAATCGGTTCATCCGATGTTTTCCTTCCGATATATCGGTTCATCCGATGTTTTCCTTCCGATAAATCGGTTCATCCGATGTTTTCCTTCCGATATATCGGTTCATCCGATGTTTTCCTTCCGATATATCGGTTCATCCGATTTTTTCCTTCCGATATATCGGTTCATCCATATTTTATCCAACATTATATTCCTTACCGATATATCGCAATATTTTTACGATATGAATCCGAAAGAAAATGGGGCAACACACGGATAACTTATAACTTGTCAGTGATATGTGATAACATCCATACGATAAATCCGATAAATCGGTTCATCCGATATTTTCCTTCCGATATATCGATTCATCCGATGTTTTCCTTCCGATAAATCGGTTCATCCGATTTTCCTTCCGATATATCGGTTCATCCGATGTTTTCCTTCCGATAAATCGGTTCATCCGATGTTGTCCTTCCGATAAATCGTTCATCCGATGTTTTCCTTCCGATAAATCGGTTCATCCGATGTTTCCTTCCGATATATCGGTTCATCCGATGTTTTCCTTCCGATATATCGGTTCATCCGATGTTTTCCTTCCGATATATCGGTTCATCCGATGTTTTCCTTCCGATATATCGGTTCATCCGATGTTTTCCTTCCGATATATCGGTTCATCCGATGTTTTCCTTCCGATAAATCGGTTCATCCGATGTTTTCCTTCCGATATATCGGTTCATCCGATGTTTTCCTTCCGATATATCGGTTCATCTGATTTTTCCTTCCGATATATCGGTTCATCCAATTTTATCCAACATTATATTCCTTACCGATATATCGCAATATTTTTACGATATGAATCCGAAAGAAAAATGGGGCAACACACGGATAACTTATAACTTGTCAGTGATATGTGATAACATCCATACGATAAATCCGATAAATCGGTTCATCCGATATTTTCCTTCCGATATATCGGTTCATCCGATGTTTTCCTTCCGATAAATCGGTTCATCCGATGTTTTCCTTCCGATATACGGTTCATCCGATGTTTTCCTTCCGATAATCGGTTCATCCGATGTTTTCCTTCCGATAAATCGTTCATCCGATGTTTTCCTTCCGATATATCGGTTCATCCGATGTTTTCCTTCCGATAAATCGGTTCATCCGATGTTTTCCTTCCGATATATCGGTTCATCCGATGTTTTCCTTCCGATATCGGTTCATCCGATGTTTTCCTTCCGATATATCGGTTCATCCGATGTTTCCTTCCGATATATCGGTTCATCCGATGTTTTCCTTCCGATATATCGGTTCATCCGATGTTTCCTTCCGATATCGGTTCATCCGATGTTTTCCTTCCGATATCGGTTCATGATTTTTTCCTTCCGATATATCGGTTCATCCAATATTTTATCCAACATTATATTCCTTACCGATATATCGCAATATTTTTACGATATGAATCCGAAAGAAAATGGGGCAACACACGGATAACTTATAACTTGTCAGTGATATGTGATAACATCCATACGATAAATCCGATAAATCGGTTCATCCGATGTTTTCCTTCCGATATATCGGTTCATCCGATGTTTTCCTTCCGATAAATCGGTTCATCCGATGTTTTCCTTCCGATATATCGGTTCATCCGATGTTTTCCTTCCGATAATCGGTTCATCCGATGTTTTCCTTCCGATAATCGGTTCATCCGATGTTTTCCTTCCGATATTTCCTTCCGATAATCGGTTCATCCGATGTTTTCCTTCCGATATATCGGTTCATCCGATGTTTTCCTTCCGATATATCGGTTCATCCGATGTTTTCCTTCCGATATATCGGTTCATCCGATGTTTTCCTTCCGATATATCGGTTCATCCGATGTTTTCCTTCCGATATATCGGTTCATCCGATGTTTTCCTTCCGATATATCGGTTCATCCGATGTTTTCCTTCCGATATATCGGTTCATCCGATGTTTTCCTTCCGATATATCGGTTCATCCGATGTTTTCCTTCGATATATCGGTTCATCCGATGTTTTCCTTCGATAATCGGTTCATCCGATGTTTTCCTTCCGATATATCGGTTCATCCGATTTTCCTTCCGATATATCGGTTCATCCGATGTTTTCCTTCCGATATATCGGTTCATCCGATGTTTCCTTCCGATATATCGGTTCATCCGATGTTTTCCTTCCGATATATCGGTTCATCCGATGTTTTCCTTCCGATATATCGGTTCATCCGATGTTTTCCTTCCGATATATCGGTTCATCGATTTTTCCTTCCGATATATCGGTTCATCCTTTTATTTATTCCTTCCGATATATCGATTTTTCGATATCCGATTTATTTCGATATGTTTCCTTACGATATATATCGGTTCATCCGATTTTCCTTCCGATATATCGGTTCATCCGATGTTTTCCTTCCGATAAATCGGTTCATCCGATGTTTTCCTTCCGATATATCGGTTCATCCGATGTTTTCCTTCCGATATATCGGTTCATCCGATGTTTTCCTTCCGATAATATCGGTTCATCCGATGTTTTCCTTCCGATATATCGGTTCATCCGATGTTTTCCTTCCGATATATCGGTTCATCCGATGTTTTCCTTCCGATATATATCGGTTCATCCGATTTTCCTTCCGATATCGGTTCATCCGATGTTTTCCTTCCGATATATCGGTTCATCCGATGTTTTCCTTCCGATATATCGGTTCATCCGATGTTTTCCTTCCGATATATCGGTTCATCCGATGTTTTCCTTCCGATATATCGGTTCATCCGATGTTTTCCTTCCGATATATCGGTTCATCCGATGTTTTCCTTCCGATATATCGGTTCATCCGATGTTTTCCTTCCGATATATCGGTTCATCCGATGTTTTCCTTCCGATATATCGGTTCATCCGATGTTTTCCTTCCGATATATCGGTTCATCCGATGTTTTCCTTCCGATATATCGGTTCATCCGATTTTCCTTCGATATATCGGTTCATCCGATGTTTTCCTTCCGATATATCGGTTCATCCGATGTTTTCCTTCCGATATATCGGTTCATCCGATGTTTTCCTTCCGATATATCGGTTCATCCGATTTTCCTTCCGATATATCGGTTCATCCGTTTTCCTTCCGATATATCGGTTCATCCGATGTTTTCCTTCCGATATATCGGTTCATCCGATGTTTTCCTTCCGATATATCGGTTCATCCGATGTTTTCCTTCCGATAATCGGTTCATCCGATGTTTTCCTTCCGATATATCGGTTCATCCGATGTTTTCCTTCCGATATATCGGTTCATCCGATGTTTTCCTTCCGATATATCGGTTCATCCGATGTTTTCCTTCCGATATATCGGTTCATCCGATGTTTTCCTTCCGATATATCGGTTCATCCGATGTTTTCCTTCCGATATATCGGTTCATCCGATGTTTTCCTTCCGATATATCGGTTCATCCGATGTTTTCCTTCCGATAATCGGTTCATCCGATGTTTTCCTTCCGATATATCGGTTCATCCGATGTTTTCCTTCCGATATATCGGTTCATCCGATGTTTTCCTTCCGATATATCGGTTCATCCGATGTTTTCCTTCCGATATATCGGTTCATCCGATGTTTTCCTTCCGATATATCGGTTCATCCGATGTTTTCCTTCCGATATATCGGTTCATCCGATGTTTTCCTTCCGATATATCGGTTCATCGATTTTTCCTTCCGATATATCGGTTCATCCCATTTTCCTTCCGATATATCGCATATTTTTACGATATATCCGGAAAAATCGATTTTTTCGATATGTTCATCCGATATATCCTATCGATATCCATATTGTACCGATATTTCCTTCCGATATATCGGTTCATCCGATCGGAAGGTAGGCCATATCGAATCAACCCTAATCCTCTATCCGCCCCATTGAAAAGCCCAACAAAATTTTTTTTGCCCAATCATAATGAGTTTTTCTATATTTTACTGCCCCCTTCCATTCCTCTAATTTATAAGTTTCAACTCCTCCATAAATTCTGGCCAATTTCCTGGAAAATATGGAAATTTTAAGTTTACCAACTTTTCAAAACAGAAAAATGGGGCATAAACATAAATAAGAAATCTGAGATTTCAAATATGTATTAACACATTTTTATCTTAGTAAAAAATAAAACAACAACCCATAAAAAACTTCGGGTACTGAAAAATGTTCCAATATACACGAAATACATCGACAGTAATGTTTTTAATATGAGGTTCCAACATTTCTTTAATAAAATTAGGCTCACAATCAGCCCAGATGGCTCTAAAAAATGTAGATCCTTCAAATGAGTATTTAGCCATTGAGCATTGTAACAAGGAAAGATTTTAACAAAAAATTAACACAAAAATTTTTTAATTAAATTTTTTTTTATCAGAAAATAAACAAAATAAATTATTCCCAAAGTTGTTAAATTTTCAACTAAATGTTACAGTCTTTCTATTTATCTCCATGTTAAAAATGAACGTTTCCAATAAAAAGAAAAAATTTGGAGGTGCTGAGCGTTTCTCAAGACTAGACCAAATGTGGTACTGAAAAGAATGAAATTTAGAAGGAACCAGCGTTCATTTCACACAAACTGTAATTTTTGTTTTTTTAAAAATCTATCCTAAAATTTTAAGGTCTATTTACACACACTAAGCAGTCTAACTCCTTAATTTTACAATATATAAAAAAGAAAACAATAAAGTCGAAAAAAAAATTTCCGACCGACTTATTTACAAAAGGAGTGAGCCTGCCTGAATGCCTGGCCCACTCGAATATCACAAGGGCTTTTTTCCTTCAATTAACTTTTATACAAAAATATTAAACAATTTTTTTTCTTTTTTAAATTTCATTAAAAAATTAATGCACACATGAATTCCATGGGCCAGGCCATAATTTCCCCGTGTGCTACTAAAGCTAATAATTATGTCTAAATTAATATTCCCCAAAAAAAAATAAAAAGTGAAAATCCTTTTAAGAATGTTCACAAAGAAAAAGTTACTAATTACAAATTTTTTATTTTATATACATAAATTCTAACATTTACATACTAAACTTAAATTTTTTACATAAATATACAAAAGGGGTTCACCTGATTAACAGTAATAAGTTTTTTTTACTGAAAAAGGTTTTTTAGAAGATTTCGTTGGGGGTGGGGAGGTAAGTGGTAGCAGTCTAAGCACTCGGTTGATCGAGTTTCTTGGTTTTCCTCATTTCATTTTACCTGAATCGTCGGTAAGCTTTTCGTATTTTTCTTGGTTCTTGTTCGCCAGTCGAGGGAACAGATGGAGTCGCTCTGGAATAAAATAAAATTCATCAAGAAATGAAAACTTCACAGAAACTACCCAACTTAAAGACATTTTGATGTACTTACGAGAATGATGGAGTGGCGCCACCACTAAAGTTGAAATTAGGCTTGACATTTGGGTCAAAAACAGGTGGCTGCACTGGAGGCTGGACCTGTTGAGGATGTTGGTTCAATGAGTTCTGTCCAAATGCGAATGGTGCAGCCGTGGCCTGAAAAAGAAACATTTAAATTAAATTTAAAAAAGAAATCAGCACAATACCTGTCCTTGGAAGCCAAACATGTTTTGCTGTTGAGGTTCCTGATGTGAAGAGCCAAAAGCGAATGTTGAAGGCTGAACTGGCGCAGGGTTGGTGAAAGTAGGGGTTGGCGCTGGCGCAGAACCAAAAGCGAAAGCATTTTGTTGGTTTTGTAGTGGTGCATTGAAATTAAAACCGCCCGAATTTGGTTTCTCTTCTTTGTTAAAATAGTTAAAACCTTGATTCGAGTTGAACGCAAACGGTTTGTTTTCAGTACTGTTTACCGCATTACCGAAAGTAGGAATGGGTTTGGGTTCCGTGTTTTCGATTTTGTTCCCGAAAACACTTTTATCGTTGTTGAAAAAGTTAGTTTGGGGTCGAGAACCGAAAGCAAAAACTTCTTCTTCCTTCTGCGAAGAGGAGGGAAAAGCGTCTGAATTCGTTTTGTTGAAAACACTATTTTCGTCACACTGTTCGATTTTCCAAAAGCAAAGACTTTATTTTCATCAGGTTTTTTAATAAATTCTAAGCTGTTGGAGGCTTTATCATTACCGAAGACAGAATTGGGTTTTTCAGCATTGAAAGCGTCCTTCTGTCCAAAAACGTGAGTTTCTTTTCCAAAAACGTTTTCAGGCTCTTTCTTTCCAAATACATTGTTTTCACCAAAAGACGGTGTTGCGCCAAATATCGACTTTTTCGGTTCTTCATTAAAGGTATTTTTAAATGTTTCTATCGGTTTCACCTCAGTTTTGTTGAAACCAAAAATAGTTTCTTTTTTCTCAGATTTATTTTCATTGCTGTTAAAATTTCCGAAAATGTTTGGTTTTTCTGAGTTTTGGTTTTCAGAACTGCCGAATTTGAATAATGAATTCGTTTTGATTTCGGTAGGTTTGGGTTCTTCTTGTTTTTTAATTGGTTCCTTTTCGGCGTTTCCAAATGAGAAAGTTGGTTCTGGTTCAGGAATGATCTTTTCGTTGACCAACGGATCGCCGAAACTGACACGTTTGACAGGCTTTTCTTCTTTTTCTCGTTTTCGCTGGGGATTCCGAATTTAAACTCAGTCACTACAGGTGCTATGATAGGTTGAGGTTCTTTAGTTTCAACCTTTGATTCAGGAATTCCAAAAGTGAATCCGGAAGTTTTCGGCTTTTCTGTGGCTTCGGTTGAGTTTGGAATTCCAAATTGAAATGTTACTGCGGGCTTTTCAATTTTGGCCCCTGGTTTGGGAGTGGAACATGCGACGCAGGCATCAACATCGGTTTTGTTGGACACCATGCATACACCACATTCCCAATTACCATCTGGCTTTTTAAACAATGACGTCAACGGTACAATTGACGTGTTTGTCAACGTAGTGGTAACACTGGGTGTCGACACGGTAGAAGCCACACTGACAGTTGAGCTCCAGGTTTAGGTTTAGAACACGCGACACAGGAAACGTCGGAATTTTTGTTACTAACGAAACACTCTTGACATTCCCAAGTGTCAGATTTCTTTTTTAAGAAATCTTCAAATCCTTTAGCCAACGGAGCATTCACAACACCATTTTTATCAGCACCACACGATTTACAGTTTTTATCAATCTCGTTATTGTTCAACTTACATTTTTTACACTCCCATTTATCAGGGGTACTAATCACAAATGGTTTTGGGGGCGCGACTTTCGGTGTTTCACACGCGGCACATTTTTGTTTGTCCGCAGAGTTGTGGACGAGGCACGTGCTGCATTCCCAGCCACCTTTAGGCGCTTTGAATATTTCGCCGAAACCGTTGGGACTTTTCTCGACTTTTTTCGGAGTCTCAGGTTTAGGCTTGAGCTCGTTTTTTGGAATCATTTTATTCGGTATTTTTTCATTCGCATTCGCATCCAGAGGCTCGCTGAACTTAAACGTCGGTGATATACTAGGGACAGAATGGCCATCGGAACTTTCGACTATCGGCTTCGAAAATGTATACTGAGATAGCGGTTTTGAAGGAACTTTTGTGCTCGGTATAGGGGGAGGTGACGGTTTCTTCTCCGGAAGATTCGAAACCTTCGGACTTTGAGTTACTTTTGGAAGACTCGTAAACGTAAAATTTGGCAACGTCGTAATCGGCAACTTGACATTCGGAAGGATCACCTGTTTAGCTTTTTCCGTTTCCAAATGTTCATTCTTTCTTCCTCTTATACATCCGACAAAACTCTCTTCTGCCGGAGCACTACAAAAGATAAATTAAAATTAGATAAGACCCAAATGACAAAACTAACCTTAAACGTTCAGATAACGTTTCAACAGGCTGTGCCTCATCTACGACATCGCTGGCCTCTTGAGGAGGAGGGAGGGGTTTTTGTTTGCGTTTTATTCTTAAAAGGTCAGGAACCTGCGGTATAACAAGCTCTTGATATGGCTGAAACCGTTTACGAGTTTCGCTCCTACTTTTTCCAACAGGTTTCTTCTTCTCAGGAACCTAAAAAAACATTAACAACAAAAATAATTAATACAAAAATCTTACTGGTGCGGAGAATTGTTCTAAAGCTTTTAAAATTCTGGCGGCCGCAGTTCCCATACGTTCTTGCTTCGCATTAGTGGAAGTGAAGGTTTTACAGAAACTTTACGAGTCCCAGCTTTTGGGGATATTAGAGATACATTTAAAACTTCTTTATAACTCGACGCTCCGCCATACATCGTCCTTCCTTTATAGAATGATGATGACAATGAATCATTTAAAGACGTTCGGCTTGCATTAAGACTCTAAAAATTAAAATTTTAAGGTTTTAAAAAAATGCGAAGACAAAAATTACCTTATTTAATGAACTATTGTGGAATACGTATGAGTCAAAACGTGGTCGTTTAGATGAACTCAAATCTAATTTAGTTATAGATGAAGGACGCGGGTTGGGAAGTCTGCGAGATGTGGGCGATGTTTGCGAAGGGACTTTTGTCGGCGTTGAAAGCGGCAAGCGATTTTTGGGTTGAACAACGTAGTTCGAACCAGTCGCCTTTTCGCCTTGAGGTACTAAGGACGAACATCCGCTGGTCGATTCGCTGTCGCTTTCTTCGCCACCGTTGATTTTTAAGTTCTCCGGCGCTGGCGTCGAAAAGACAAGGGTCGTCTTTTTCGACAGACCACTTGGACCCGGTATCGCTGGATCATGATCCGTCCGATTTCTTAATATTGGACTAATATCTCCAGACTCTAAAATTTTAAAATTAAAAAAAAGAACAAATTTATATAATTAATACCAAATCCAAGTCTGTTAATATGGTTTTGTCTACTTGAGGATTCTAGATGTGGCCTTTTTTTCGCTGGCTCCGGTCTTTCATCCTCGTCGTCGGAATCAGGAAGTTTACGAACCTCGGACGGTACCAACCACCGGCTTAACGGCAGGATTCCACTCACTCGTGAAGTAATTCGGTTGATAAAAGACTAAAAAATACAACATTTTGACAATTTTTTCTTCTACCCTTAAATACATCATAAATCTTTAATTTTAGAGGGACTAGAAATGCTTCCCTAATTTTTTTAAAATCACAAGATTCTGTGAAAATCGAGGCCATATGTTCCTGTTCTGCAAAATATCTCCACGGCGTCTCCCTCTCGAAAACATGGAGGGGTATCACAATAACTTCTCTAGGAGCTAGTTAAAAATATGGGATCTATACTACCCTCTGAGACCAAACATGGAGGGTATTACAAATTGTCCTCTACAAAATCAGATAAAATTGAAACCGCTGATAAGCGGTAGACACACAAAAACCATACATCGAGGGAAATACAATAACTTCTCTTTGACCAACGGAAAAAATACCATAAAAACAGAATTTTAAGTAAAAAAAACTTTTTCTAGAGTGTGATAAACATGGAAAAGCGTCCTAGAGGGAAAAAAACTATTTCTCAATAAAATAACTAAAATTCCCTTTGGCAGAGATTTATCAAAAATTGGGTCAAAAGAATGAAAAATTCTATCAGTGCCCTTGACATCTGTCTCCGCGAATGAGGCAACTTTTAGGGTCAACTTTAAAAATAAAATGTAAAAAAATGTATTAAATAAATCAAAAAATGTTAATTCAATGGCCTTAAGGACTTAAAAATGTCCCGCCTCAACCCTAAAATGGTCAATGACTCATCAGTTAGTAAACAAGTCTAAAACCCTCATCCAAATAGACCGTATGATCAATTATTTCTAAAAGTGATTTAAAAATATGTTTGAAAAGTCCAAAAATGAAAAGAAACTGAGAAATGAAGGGTGAAACAGGTGGAAATGTGGTTTTTAGGAAAACAAGAAAGGACCCTTGGGATGATGAAAGCATAAAAGGGAGACAAAATAAATTAATTATTGGAATATTTATGAGTTAAAAAGGTAAGAAAATAAATAAGAAAATTCGCGGCAGGGGTAAAAGTCAAACATGGAGGCTTGAGGTTAGAAATCCCAAAGCATGGGTTCGGCCTCCCGACTCCAAAAAGCGGGACTCCAAAACCGAAAAAACTATACATCATTTTAGGGCGAAACAAACATCTAAAAATAAAGGGATAAACAGGAAGATAAAAAAATAAAGTTAAAATTTAGAAGTTACCCAACATTTTTGGCGGTGAAGGAATGGAAAATGGGATAAAACTTGGACTTACGTTCGAATGTTCGTTCGTGCTGTGCGTTTTTTTATTTTCGAAACTATCGTCTTCTGCCATCGCGAAACGATTTTTCCGTCGGTAGAATACGATTTCAAATTAAAATAATTAACTTCATGTAATAACTTATCACCTCATTTTTGGGACTGAGCTCTAACCCGTTTCAATAAGAAATGGCGCTGCCAAGACTGACTTAATCGGGCTTGCGACACTAGAACTAAACGACAATTTTTTTGTTAGAATTTAACTCAAATTGTTCAATAACTAAAGTTTATATTACATAAATAAAATTATTTTTAATTTTTAATCATTATTTTTATTTTTAAGAAAAAAAATACAATTTATAAATGGATTTTTCAAAGGCGGTTTTTACGCTAATGCACTCTTTAGAGTAATATGTGAACCTTTTTCTTCTTAAATTTTTCCCTCCTTTTTTCTCATGGTGGCTGTGTTTTCACGTCGTTCTTCGTTCAAACCAACGAGAATGGAGGGATGGAGTTATTACATGGTCATTGGAAAATGTGGCTTTTTGTTTAAATAATTTCTAGGTAGAAAGATTGCCAGATCCATTTTCTCTACCCCAAAGGTTTCGTTTCACTTTTATCACAGAACAACAAGTACTAGTCTGGAGCTGGCCCCGACGGGAACTTCCTTAAAGAGAAGTATCTATATAGGAGGGGGAAGTATGGGGGAGAGTATAACGGAGTGGGAAGTATGTGGGAGGGGAAGTATAACGGAGGGGGAAGTATAACGGAGGGAAGTATGGAGGGGAAGTATAACGGAGGGGGATAAAGGGGAAGTATAAGGAGGGAAGTATAAGAGGGGAAGTATAAAGGGGGAAAGTATAAGGGAACGAAAGTATAAAGAAGGGGTGTAGTAGGGAGGGAAAGTATAAAGGAGAATTTTCCAAGTTAGTTTTTTCGAAAAATTTTTCGGCTTTTTTTTTTTTTTTTTTAAGTTCTTTTTTTCGAAAAATTTTTTTTTTTTTTTCGAAAAATTTTTTTTTTTTTTTTTTTTTTTTCTTTTTTTTTTTTTTTTTTGAAAAAGTTTAAGTTCTTTTTTTCGAAAATTTTTTAAGTGTCGAGGTAGAATAATGGGCTCTTTGGCCTAGGGATGTGCCTCTCGTAAAGGGTAGAAGTACGAAATTTCTCCCTACTAATAAAATAGTAATTAAAAAGTGGCAATTTTTTTGCACCAAAAATTCTTAAAAAATATAAGGAGTAATTGGTGAAAATTTGGTGAAAATCGGATTAACGGTTCGGCCGCAGCGAATTTTTTAAAATTTCAAACAGACATATCTCCGCCATTTTTTCGAAATTCAAAAATCCCCCTCGTTACATTCTTCTTCACCGGCTAAAGAAATTTTGGTGAAAATTTGGTGAAAATCGGATGAAAATTGTGGCCGTAAAGTGTTCCGGAAAAAAATGCTACGGACGGCCGGCACCACAGACAAAGTTGAGATCGGTAAAGATCAATATTCGATTTGACCCTCCGGGGTCTGGAAGACCCTTCCCCAAAAACCCGACGTCGAGGGTATCGCATAACTTCTTTAAGGAAGTTAAAAACACATTTGTGTTCTGTGAATTTTATATCAAACGTAACAGTAATCACTGATTCTCCAAGGCCATTTAATTCCCTTATGGGGAGAAACATATAGGAGGGGAAGTATATGGGAGGAAAGTATAAGGGAGGGGAAGTATAACGGAGGTGGAATAAGGGGGGGAAGTATAAGGGAACTCATAAAAGGTTGTCAAGGTTGTCTGTGGTGCCGGCCATCGAGACGGGCCGTTCCGCCATCCGCAATATTCATTGAATTTTAACAGGATCTTCATTTTGCAGTCTCGAAATTTTCAAAAATGGCGGAGATATGTCCGTCTAAAGGTCTGTTTTACCTTTTTAACTTCCTTTAAGAAGTTATGGTGATACCCTCCACGTCGGGTTTTTGGGGAAGGGTCTTCCAGACCCGGAGGGTCAAATCATTGATCTTTACCGATCTTAACTTTGTCTGTGGTGCCGGCCGGCCGTAGCATTTTTTCCGGAACATTTTACGGCCACAGTTTCCAACCGATTTTCACAACTTCCTGAATAGGGGAACAAGAAATTATCGATTGCGATTTGAATTTCGAAAAAATGGCGGAGATACGCACGTTTGAA